>MUGJ01000059.1:0-301388 GCA_008931945.1 Penicillium sp. BW_162_3FA
GTCATGTCTCGCTGGGAATCCTCTTCTTTTTTTTTCAAATTAAAACTCGATGGTCAACTTGGCGATGTACCGCTGGGAATCACCACCTCCTCCTTTTTTTGGCTTTGAAATTAAAATTAATTTAGATGAGGAAACAAACTTAGAAGAAAATGAGTATATACATAAATAAATATGCTTAGGCTGACTGAACATGTCTGTTTACCTTAAGATACTAGGTCACGTGGATTGGGGATTTATATAAAGTTAAGGTTATTCCAGCCAATAACCCGGGTAGTGTAGTAGTTAAGAGCAATGTCACACTTGCAAGGTTGCTCTTAATGAGGCACAGGCCTGGGTTCGATTCCCCTTGGAACCAAAGTTCGTGGGCGGATGGTCATCTGGGTCATGTCTCGCTGGGAATCACCACCTCCCTCTTTTTTTTTGGCTTTGAGATCAATATTAATTCAGATAAAGAAATAAAGCAATGAATATATATATGATGAATATGCTTTACGCTGACTGAATATAGATATATGCCTGTTTACCTTAGGATACCAGGTCATGTAGATGGGGGATTTATATAAAATTAAGGTTGTGCCAGGCAGTAACCCGGGTAGTTCAGTAGTTAAGAGCAATGTCAAACTTGCAAGGCTGTCATCTTAACGAGCCACAGGCCTGGGTTCGATTCCCCTAGGAACCAAAGTTCGTGGGCGGATGGTCATCTGGGTCATGTACCGCTGGGAATCCTCCCTTTTTTTTTACGCAGGGTTCACCCCTTTCCCCAATCCTATACTTGATCTACAATGCTGATCTAGTAGAGGGGGGCGAGGGAGTGAAGTCAAATGCGTGGGTTGCCTACGTGACATTCATTGCAATAGGGGAAAGCGAGCAAGAAACAGTGTCAAAGCTATACCAGGCATGCCAACATTTGCTGTCTACAGGTAGCCACCACGTTCCTGCCCAAATATTATCAACTGTTTGTCCAAAGTCTCCAGGGGCATCCCAAGATAGCAGACATTATCAACCGGAATCAAACCACTGCTCTTCATTCAGCAGCCGAGCATGGATTATACAACATTCTTGAAAAGCTTATTACCCCCGGAGCGTCATTGGCTAGCCCGGGCGTCTAGCTGGCGGCGGTGAGTGCGGATTTGTCAGCTGCTTTGTGGGAAGAAGCAATGTATGATAATACTAGCAGCTAGGGGGGCACAAACACTCCTAGATCCTACTGTTTATTTCTTTTTTGGTGTACAACATAGTTTAAATGAGTCTCTACATGTAGATATACGCCGTACCTGAGACCAAACCTTCTGAAAGGTTCAAATTTGGTTGGCCCCGCCTTATCTTATCTAATCTTATCATGCACACCCATGGCGTCAACGCGGCACCCCGGTCAGCCTCGGTCTCAGCCCTCGAGCACTTCCCAACAGAGCTGTCTCTTCCAACTCTCTGGATTTGTCTGCTCTCGCTAGTCGCTCCCTCCATTGTTTCTAGCATTAGTTCAGGTAGTCAATATTGCATCACAACACCTTTCCAGTCTTCGACGAACTTGCTTGTTCCAGGGGTGACTTCCCGCAATCGCAACCATGGCTCTGTACAACCAAACTGTGGATTTCCTCTCCGATGCCTTTTCAAACAAGCAGACTCAGCTCCCCTTGCTAGCAGTGACTGGAGCTTCATTCACACTTGGTCTACTTGCTCGATCTATTTTCCCTCCAAGCGAATCGCTCCAGACTGTTCTTGCCTCGCCTCGGACGACAGTTTTGCCCGGCATATCCGACTCGGAGAATCGCCAACTGCCTCTCCCATCTGATGTTCTGCCCGGTGCTCGTGATGTCGCTAGCCCGTACGGGTCCATCCGAGTGTATGAATGGGGCCCGGAAGATGGACCCAAAGTGTTGTTCGTGCATGGTATCACCACGCCGTGTATTTCGCTCGGCGGGGTGGCCCATGCGCTGGTGGATCGCGGCTGCCGTGTGATGCTATTTGACTTGTAGGTGTTGCACAAAATTCAACACTTCGACTTATTGCTAACCCAAGAAATTAGGTTCGGAAGAGGATATTCTGACTGCCCTGCTGATCTTCCACAAGATGATCGCCTTTTCTCGACACAAATCCTCCTCGCTCTGGCATCATCGCCTATCGCTTGGACGGGTGCCGAGTCCGGTAAATTCTGCCTTACTGGTTACTCCCTAGGAGGCGGTATTGCCGCTGCCTTTGCATCGTACTTTCCTCAGCTTATGTCGTCATTGGTGCTCCTAGCCCCTTCGGGCTTGCTCCGCGATTCGCAAATCAGTTTCCAGAGTCGACTCCTTTACTCAAAGGGTCTTATGCCTGAGAATATCTTATCAACCTTGGTTAGCCGTCGACTGAGATCAGGCCCCTTGGTCACGCCCAAGCCCAAGAACAAGAAGCTCAGTGCCGCCGATGTACTCACCGAGGAACTACCTTCCCAAAGCGCTGCGGCAGGCCAAGTTCTGTCCCGAGAATACCCTCACATCAACATCCCTTCTACCGTGGCGTGGCAGGTGAATAATCACACAGGGTTTGTCCACGCGTTCATGTCTAGCATGCGTTATGGTCCAATCCTAAAAGAGCGTCAATGGAACAGATGGGCGCGTCTTGGCGAGTACTTAACTGTCCAGAACGCCGCTTCAGGCAACGAAAATAAGAGTCCGGCAGAGAACAAAGTCCACATTCTGTGTGGCAATAACGATTTAATCATTGTCAAAAGTGAGCTTGTTCCAGATGCCACGGCTGCCCTGGGTGGCAATGTTGCCTTCAAGTTCTACGAAGCGGGCCATGAGTTCCCCAGTACCAAGTACGAGGAAGTAGCATCTTATATCTTCGAGTTACTATAAACAGGGGGTTTCACGGAATCTGCTAGTGAGGAGGTTTGGGATATATCCATGTTCATTGGACATTCGTTCGGTTCCATTTGGTAGATTCAATATACATAGAAGTTTGTGTTGGTTTATTCATTTTTTTCTTATTCATTTGCTTTGGATTCCTAGCTTCCAGTCTTCAGGATCTCCTCCACGGCATTGAGTTGACTTGATAGCCCCGTGAGGTGTGCTGATCTCTCTGGCATCCGCGCGCCGGCAAAGTAAGGGCCCTCGGAGGCTGGTGCTCGTGCAAATCGGTCCACGCTGCTGCGGTTGCTTCCCGGCACTTGGCTGACGTTGCCTTGGCTTACGGCGTTGGGACTGGTGCCGTTGGCAGAACTACGGGAAAAGCTGGTTAGTTGGCCGATAGAAATATGCATTTGAATATAGATCCACCCACGTTGTGGTTCTTGGTTCCGGAATAGACATGTTGTGTGGATGGTTGTTTATGATAGATGTGAAGTTCTCACAGGGCGGCTCAGAGGAATCAAGAAGTCGAGTGGCCGGAATAGGACCCAGTAGAAAGAAGGAAGGTTGGGGTAGTGTGGTGTTCAAGAGTAAGGTATGTGCTTGGCTTTGATCGGTATGTTTAGAAATGAACCGTGGTGACGAGGGATTGCTGAGTTGCTTGGTTTTTGAATTGCTAGGTTTGATGATATCCAGGATACAACTGAGCGGGAGCTCCTATATATACACTGCAGGTCTGACGCTATGCATGGGGACGGCATGCCTTTGGGGCCGAACACGCGAGCTTGAGCTTCGCATCACAGCCCACATGGACAGTACGAGCTACAGACCGAAGGGAACGAGGAAAAGATCTTCATCGAGTGCATGAACTCCACCTGCCATGGGCCTGTGATGGCATCTCGACCCTTGAGCTCAACGTTCGCCAAGACTCAGTCTGCATGAACCATGCCAGTTCAGGAATCTGTTTAGCGGGAGACCCAGAAGCTCCGTAGCAAAAAAAGCACATACCCGTTCGGCTCATCTATGCAAAACAAGCGACAAATCCGTTGTTATTGGCCGAACTGCAGGTAACCGGGGCTAGGAGGCAGGTACCAGCCGCATAAGGATGCGTGGACTAAGACCCACTTTTACGATCATCCTGAGCGTAAATACAACATTCTTGCTAAGCACATGGCCAACCACATGTTTCAGGTCTAGGAATATCCAGACTCTCGAAATACGTGGAATGAAGCGAGGGGGTGGACCTCAATTCGAGTTTCAACCTGGATCTTCGACTGAGCTATCAAACAAGGGACACGATCATGATCTCCATTTGAAAAGAGATTAACCTCTTTTTTTTTTTCAAGGGTCTAGAGCCCTTTGAAACAAACAAATCCCGAGCTATCCTTGGCGGCAAAAGCGCTTCGCAATGGACCGGCATCCTCGCGTGGGATGACTACGATGCAAACCTCCAGGGTGAAACAATGTCGGGGGCTAACGTGGTCGATCACATGGCCATGTAATGACCCAGGGGCTTAGCTCTAAGAGGTCAGAAAGAGAAAATAAAATAAAACAAGGCTCACCATGCTGCATTCCCCGGGCCACGCGCGCCTGCTGCATGTTTCCTTCATTTCCCTTTCTTGACCCCAACACTGCAGATCACTCAACGGCGGAGTCTGGATTAGGGCAAGCTACTCTCGGCGCAAGATATTTTGATAGTACAGGGTCCATACCAGTCATGCCTTACTAGAGTTAAGCCCTAAGGGTTATTTTGTATCATAATTTCAAATACAGGAATGCTTAGATACTGCATAACGGCCGGAGATCACCGAAATGCGAGCGACTTATTTTTAAAAACTCCAAATTACTGGCCTAAGAAAAGGGGGCACATGGATTGCCTTGTTACAGCCGATTATGACGAGTCCAAAGGCCGGAACAACTCAGAAAGGAAAGCTTCAATGCTAGCAATTTGCCTTTAAGTGGCACTAAGTCCTGGACCCATCCGCCGATCAAACGGCTCAATCCTCAAAAGGCGTTAGTTTACGAGACAGGGCAACGAACTTGGAGATCTGACTAAAGGCTACCAAGTGTGCTGACGCTGATCCCTAGGTTTTAACGAAGCATCCTCGGAAATAACGGATTTCCGCTATGCTTTACGGACCGAGGGCAGTGGACCGTACCGCGTACACTAACTATGCAGATATATGCGCATTATTGCCTTTCTTTTTTTTTCAGTTTAGGCTAAACCAAGCCACAATCGCCATATGGAAACCAGTGTTTCAAGATAATAAGGTTGCTTTTCCCACGCGTATCCAAATGTGCTCATTCCCCCTTAGCAATGTTTGACGAGGTCTCCCGGTAGTATATGCAAGGCACGTTTGAACGGAATTCCAGCAACCTTATCTCCATACGCTACGGCGTCGATCACTTAGCTTGCTAAGCCCGAATTTCCTAAAGCCGGTCATCCGTCTGAGGTGAGCAAACCCTGGTGGTACAGCATGCGATGGCGTTGTAGTTCATGATGTGCTCTCAACCCCACAACGAGATATCAGCTCTGGAGAAACTCGAGGTCAAGAACTCATTCTTTTTTTAGACTGAAACGTAGCCCCTGAAGTTTACAGAAACTCAATGGGACCCCTTCTCCTCTCCTTGATTTTACCTATCATAAAAAGAAAAGAAACTGGTCCCAAAAATCATCCAAGGGGGTGGAAATTGACAAGGGCGTTGACCAAAGAGGAAAGGATCATCTATACAATTTCCTTTTTGGGAATATTTAACTCAACTTGCCAATCACCAGTCTGAAACGCAACTCAATAGTTCAACCTCATCCACAGTGGAGTCCGGTATAGATGCCGAAAGTCCAGCTGTAGCTTGTTACCATCGCAACCCGTGCTCCTAACACAGCCATACCACGAAATTAAACGGCGATTCGGGTCCGAAACAAATGACAGATGTTGGCTGAAAACGTACCTTTTTTTTTACAAAAAAAAATTTAATCCACGCGCATGAACGTGGTCTATGCACCCGGCTTATTTTATGCGACGGCTCTACCTTTGCCGGTAACCCACCTTATCAAACTGCAAACCCCGGTGGGAATCTCCTCGGCTCCTCGGCTGCAAACAAAGGACTTTTCTCGGAATCGGACTAGTACTTGCAAATTTCGTCTTGGTCCAGCTGACCAGTCTACTCTACGTCTTGGAATGACATCGTCGAGATGTGTAATAAACGAGGATCGTAATATGCTCAGCCTTGGCTAACACGCATGCATTTTGATATTCGGATCGCGAGTTGGTTGCATGAATCAAGGGATGACGGCATAGCCACATCCCTGGGGTACCCTTGGACTCATTTTCAAACGCTAGGACTGAAAATGATTATCATAGGAATTCGTTTCTTTGCTTTTATTTTAGCAACTAGAGTAAAAAAAAGGTAATGGTGTGCTCAGCCAAGCAAACATGGATCACCACAACACATCGTAAAACAGATGCCATGGGCATCAAATATGGGGAATTGATGATAACCAATCCACAGTGGTATAAGAACCAGCAGGCAATGCCCGGAGGGATATAAACATCAGGACGATACTTCCCCAGCGTGCAGTGGCATAACAGATAAGCCACATCACACTGAAAAACAGGTCAGATGGCTTTGACCAACTAGCACTTGAGACACGCTCCTCCTTGTCATCTAATGTACGCCGGAGACAATAGAATGACCAAAGGTATTTTAAGTACAGAGGCCAGGTGATGAAGAGTGCAACTAGCGAGAACACTCGCCACACTATCTGCTCCTCCCGTGTTGGGAAGGTAGAGTTCCATCTACGTATTTCGACTATCAGCTTTGTCCGGTGTTGAGAAGAAGATGAAAGGGTATATTAGTACATACGCAGCAACATGTATCCCGCAAAATACTAGCCCACCAAACATGTAGAAATGAGTGATATTGGTCCATTCCATGAGCGTCAACTTTTCGTCGTTTTCCAATGAATTAGTCGTCTTTTGTGGCTTGGATTCTAGCTCGGTTTCCTGATGGGTTTCCTGGTGAGTTTCCAACTCTTGGTGGTCATTTCTGCTGGCTTCAGAGGGCCTCCTCAATGGTTCGTTTCCTTGGGAAGTTTCCGTTCCGGCCAATATTCCATCAACTTCTGACTCATTTCTCGGCTGTTGGGACCCTGATGCTGGTATGGCACGATCTGAAATTTTCTCATCCTGATGGTCACCATTGATATTGACTAGTTCTGATTCTGGCTCATCGCAAACTTCTTTGTCTATATGGCTACCATGGTTGGTATGAGGTGCTTTCTCAGTCTGCCGGGGACTTTCTTCGTCTTGGTGGCTACCATTGCTGGCATCAGAGGGCTTGGCTGTTTCATTTCGGATTCTGGCTTCCAGCTTAGCTTTCAGCACTTCCCAGTTCCTATTCCATGACCAAGGTGCGCATATAATTGATAACATTCTAAGTTGGAAACGGAAACTTGCGACAATGATTTGCCATACCGGAGATCCAGTGTCTCTAGCGATAGCATCCGAGTGGACCCAGTTCCCAACTTCTGCGTCTAGGATATCTCTGACTTGAGGCGGTAGACTCTCGGAATCACGATCGTATGGCAGATAAATCGTGATTGGTGTTACCATATCTTTGGGTTTATTCCACCAGATTATATATGTAGCGGCGGCACAAGAGATATAAGCCACTGTGGCAATCTCGAGAGCTGTGATGGGCATTTTGTATGCTGCTCTGGCAATAACGTTGCAAGTCACCCAGAAGGCTTGGAGCAGAGTAAATCCTTTGGCAAAGGAGTCCGCTTTGGCACGGTCTTGGATATCTCCAGTCCTCAAATGAGATGGCTTGATAACGCGTGTTTCGATCAGAGCAACAACATTGCTACAGTGGACTGGATATGTCCAATCATCCTTGGTCTGAAGAAGAACACCATTCATACCAAGGCAAAACCCCTGGGTAGTGCCCCAGCGACCATCAAATTCTTCTGTCTTTGATGTTTCTGGAACTTCCGAGGAGCTTGGATCACCTCCTTCGCTGTTCACTATGCGGAAAGCAGCATTGCAGCGTGCCACTGCAGACCTTGCCTGCCATAGTTCTTCGGCTGCAGTTCCAGCCATGAACTCCGGGGCAAGTATCGTGCCTACCCATGCTGCTGTCTTCCACCAAAGATATACTGTCTGTGTTTCATCACGGGTTGGGACAGAAATGTGTAGGGCTGTCCATGTGCAAGCAAGGATTGTTGAAACACAAGTCCAGAAAATGTCCCAACTTGAGCGTGTGTTGTCATCCAACTGCCAGCCTTCCAGGGCCGTTGACTTGGACTGGGCGAGTGATTGGTTGACAAAGCCAAGCAATAGTAGAAACGCGAACATGGCGTGTGCCTGGATTTGGCGACCAAAGATGCAGAAGATTTAAGAAGCTAGGGAAAACAGAAAGGGGTTTAGCTCGACAACTCAGCCACACGATGTGGATAGTAAGTAAAAAGGGGGCGGGGTCTTCCCTTAAGGTTGGTTTAAGTGGTGGATCACTCTTTATGTCTGAGCTATAATTCCCATGTTTTCCAAATATACTCCATAGTGGCAATAACATTCGAGAATTAAATATTTTGAGGCGATATGGGGTGTTCATCGTTAATGTGAAACAACTACGGAGTACAGTAAGGAATGTGTAGAAACATATAATATCTGGCCCGAGGCCTGAGCATAAGATTTTTGAATATGTACGATAGCCACCCGAAGCGCCGATGCACCGAATGCAGTATTTAAAGAAACCTCGCTTCAAAACATTTGAAAATAGCAACACGAAAGGGAAAAAAAAAACAAAGAGAGAAATTGAGTCTAAATGCTCACAACTGTCGTCGAGTATGGTCATGGCTGGTGGGGAAGAGCGGCAGCGAAGGATCCACAACATCATTATATGGTCTTCTGGCTGCCATTGATACATCTTCGTCACTGGGCGGGGCAGTGACCACGCGCGCGGGATGTGGGTGGCCTTCTGCATCCTCCTCGCCTCTTGCGATCTTCTCAAGGGACGACAACTCCGTCGTCGTTCCGGTACGAGACCAGCGGAAAGAGTCACGGTCGTCACCAAGAGGCTTGTACTTGGTGTCGGGCTTCTTGAAGAAAATGGCGTAAACCATACCAACCAAGAGGTAGACCAGGAGCACAAGAGTGAATACTGCATTCAAGATGAAGAAGATTACTCCCAGGATACCAGTCATGAGCTCAGGTTGATCGAAAACATCCGAGAAGACAAGCAGGAAGATCGTATTGAGGCAATTGATTACTGCCATTGTGATTGCAGTGACATTTGCTCCCTTGCTCATGAATGGCTTGATGATGGCGGTTGCGAGCATCATGGAAAGTTCCAAAATAAGAAGAACAATCGACTGTGCGACCGGTGAAGGCTGAGCGAAGGCAATGACCATTCCTTTGACAATGGTGTAGACCAAAGCTGGCACAAGGAAGTAGTAGACCGGAGCGCGGTAGTAGATATACAAGAAACCCCACTGGTTCAGAGTGGCAGGGTCGGAATAGAGCGTGTAAGCAGGTGTGTTGTGCTGCTGTTTCGATCGCATCGCGCGTTGGAACACCTTGAATGAGGCAAAAGCTAAGACGGCGGTCGTCACTAGCCACATGGTAATGGCCAGAACAATTTCGGCGGGTGAGTCCCGATGAGTCAGTTCCCAGAGACACAGGACACACATCTGTGGGTACCCAATGCAAGCCAACCGGAAGAAGGTATTGCGGAGGATGGTTTTCCAATCCGAGGTCACACTGATGGCGCGATTCAATTTTGGAAGCAATGTCTGTTTCTTGGCTAGGACAGCTCGGACCAGCAGGACCAGACCTACGCAAGCGACGACGATTGCGGTGATGAAGTAGAAGAATAGATATCCAGTCATAAAAATGTTGGTCAGTTCGATGGAATCCCGAATTCCAACTCGTTCAATACCGCGAAGAAGAATTTGACTTCCTTTCTCCGCGGCTCTGCGATGAATCGCGGAACGCTTCTGCAGAACAACGGATATAGAACTGGAGGATGTCATCACGTTCGAGGGTGTACCTCCGGTGGCACGTTGGAACCAGGTCGCAATTGTTTGCAGCGCATCCGATCGCACAATTCCCAAGCTCCATTGCATGTTCTGAGTCCATGATTGCACAAACGGCGGTAGTTTCGCTGAACTCATCCCGGCCATTGCCTGTGTTTGGATGAATCCGAGGAAGGTAAGCGATCGGAAAGCAAGATGGGTTGCTGTGTTTGAATGGCCGAGAAGCGATATGACCGTGGAGGTGACGAGACCAAGACCGGTTATGATGGCGAGTGTCCATGACACACCAGGCTGGTAGACTGATTTTCCATTGCGAACGCGGGTCTCCAAACAGGTGATCTGTGTACCTCCATTTTTGTATTTGAGCCTGAGACGAATCACTGCGTCGATGTCGGGAACGCTATAGGCGATCGCTATGACGTAACCGTTAGTAAGAACCACATTTTCGGCGTCCCCGGGTCTTCGAAGGTTCGAAAGTTCGAAGCCCTGAAAGGTTGGTAATCAAAGGGAAGTGTATAACGAACATGGTATTTGGGAGAGAACATTGTCCCCCAATGTTTGAGTGATGGTGGGGATTTGCAGTTCGATGGCTTTCATAGGACAAAATACCGACAGATCAAGAGTGCACGGATCGAATGACTTGGTGAGCGCTTTGTATCCATATACCAAGAGGTCGACATCAATGAGCACATCTCCGGCCACTTCAGAATAACCATCGAAGATAATGCTGATGGACTTGTTGGCTGGTGTGAATACCGCATTGAAATTATTCACGGTCACTTCGGCACTGTCGGAACATTGTGTCAGCCCGGTGGCTTGGATGAGATTCTCTGCTTGTACAAGCTGAAGACTCTGGAGGACGAGGAGGGTGAAAGCTCCGAAAAGGGAGCCATTCAGTTGCATGACGACAAAACGGGGGGGTGAGTGTAGAAAGAGAAGATGGGGAGTATGGTTCTTTTTCTTTTCCTTGATTTTCCTGATATCATTCAAACTCCACAGTACGACGTAAGCGCTCAGTGGAGCCAAGAGATCGTCCAGGGTCGCGCAGTGAAACAATAACTCTCAGGCAACCATCATTTTGGATAAAACAGTGGATTCAATCTTGAACTCCGTATCCGTACCCCATACAATGGAATCATGATCAACAAAGGTGTTCCCCTGTTCCCTTGGTTATCCCAGCCTCTTGCCCCTCTACACTGCCCCAGCCTCCCACAGAGTCTAGACGATCATGTCGATTACTAGTGAAAATCTCTATTTCGGCTTATTCTCGCACTTATCCAGGCACAAGGTCCGGGAATCAGCTAATGCAACATAATAAAAAACTCGAGGCCGCCACCGGTCAGCAGGCCCAAATGAGTTCCGCAAACAGCCATTTTACAAATTCCCGAGGTCAACATCTCCTGAACGTCTACTATGGACCTCAGATCGTTAACAGTTGACGCATTCCGCGGAATCACTTGGCTTTGAGTTTATACAACATAGCGTTCTGTTCGTTCCGCGAGCTTCCAGATTGTCGGCTGATCATTCCCCTTTTGGGAAGTCTCAAAGGATCTGATTTCCCCCTAAATTTAGAATGGGCCGACGATTGCGTTTTTGAAACCATTCATGTCTCTCATTGGGCCGTCTAAGACTGGTGCCAATGTCTAACCAATAGAAATTACCTCGCATCATTAACTTAATCAAGTTCACTGCCCCCGATTAGGAGATTGTGATCTAGAGCTACGTTTATCATTTTAGCAAGGTTATGGAGTCGGCAACCTGAGAAGCCCAGACTGCGATGGGCCGTGAAAATTGATGGGGCATGTTCTTTGGTACATATATCTGAGACCCCGGATTTCAATCAACTTGGGGTTCTCCCATACATCACTAACATCAAAATATTTCAGCCATGCGACGCAGCTTTGTTTCTATTTCTATTCATTGATCAATCAGACACTTATCAGCTGACAATCCCTGTAATGATCTCTCGCGTCTACTTGAATTTGCTTGATGCTGCGTACAACTTGATGACCAAGACGGTTCATTCAAAAAGAATACACTATAACAAATCGCCATACTCTCAAGTCAACGTTAATTGCCATTAGCGACAGCTTCAAATATATACCGGAGGGATTGAAACCCACGAACTCCCATTGTGCCCGACATATCTCATTCGTCTTTTTCATGTGGGCGTTGATCTATACTCTGTCGGGCATCTCGTGGCATGACGTAGTCACCAGCCACAACCCTGGAATGGAGAATGAACGGCAGCAAAACGACGATCCGAGGAGCGATTTACGCCAGGTGATATCATATGTAAACGAGCGTATGGAGTACGAATAAATTTTACTCCGTACTTGGTTGCCCAACTAACTCACCCTGCATGCTATCCATCCCATCAGACCTGTCATCGGCCAAGCGAACGAGGAATCGCCACCACAAAATCATCATACATGCTGTCATACCAATTGGATGTATCCCCTCTCTATCATAAATCCACGCATCTTTTTTCCGTCTTATCGTCAAAATCAAGACCCCGCCTGAACATCAAACCCGATGAGTCGTGTTTATTCCCCCGCGAGCATGTAGTGAAATAGGTGTGGTCGCAACTAAAGCGCTTTGGTTTTTCGTTACTCTCAAGACGGTGTAGCAGTTTTGTTGTAGATTTGTGTTGGCTTATACCCTACATTGCGCGTGAGAATACGGAGTAGTCAGCCATAAAGTTGTTCAAGAAATCAAGTGACGCCCAATATCCACGGGTTGCTGCGCTTCGTCGCTAATTGACGCGGGTTTTGTTCTTCTAAATATGATATTTTTGCATCAATAGAGAAATTGAATGATTATATCCGGACATTGGAGCTATCGAAGTAAATGGAGGCAAAACACAGGGGAGGCAAGGATCTGCCCTACGGCTCCGGTCTTTTTGCTAAGCCGGGCTGCCATCACGTAAAGACGGGCGGATAACTTGGTGAACTACTCAACACTGGGTCAGAATACTGTACGGAGTATGTAGTTATAAATCGAAAAAATAACTCGATTAAAATGCACACTAGTCTATGTAGCGTCTATACATCGTGATCATCTGTACAAAGTCCATATCCAACTCTATATATCTTTCCCTTTCGTACCCATATCGCTCATTTTTGTCTCTCTCCATCTTAAGGTGTAGGAGTAACTGAACCGCTGTTCTCATCATGGTACGCTGTCTCCTTGACCTCGTAGCGGAACTGCTCCTCCTCTTCCGCGAGAGCGGCCTTGAGCATCTTGTTTGCTCTCCAGACGGGCTTGCAATCAAACAGGCGGTCGACCTTTTCAAGAGGGATACCACTGGTCTCGGGAATGAGGAAGAAGGCGAAGAAGAATGCCAAGAATGACAGTGCAGCGAAGAAGAAGTACACGCCGTAGTGCATTGTTGCGAACATTTGTTCGGTGAAGCGAGAGATGAGGAAGTTGAAGAGCCAGTTACTTGCAGTCGTGGCGGCCTGAGCCAGGGAGCGGAAATTGGGATCGAAGAATTCCTAATAGCTTGTTAGGAAAGGGTTGAGTTGAGGGTGGTAATAAGCAATGACTTACAGAATTGATAACCCAGGGGGTACCATTCCAGGTAGGAGTGTAGACTGCAGTCCATAGGTAGAAGAAGACAATGGCCGCAATGCCTCCGCCATTCAGAGACGTGCTGGGGTTATCTTCGGGCTTGACAACACAGATGTAGGCACCGATGACCCACATACAGATCGATCCAGTCACGGCACCAACAAGGAGCAGATTGCGCCGTCCAAATTGATCCACCAGGAACAGGAGCCACACGAAGGTCATAACGGCCTTGATAACACCGAAGATACCGGTCATCAGGTTAACGGTGTTGGAGTCGACACCAATCTAAAGAACATAAGTTAGCATGATTAACTGACTATTGGAAGATGGAGCGCAAGCATACCGATTTGAAGATGGTAGGCGAGTAGTAGTTGATGGCATTGATACCAGAACCGTTTTGCCAGAAGAAGAGCATGCAGCCCAACATCAGACGGTACATGACGCTCTTGTTGGTGGCGAGAGCCTGGAAGGGCTTCCAGAAACCAATACCAATAGAACTCTTCTGATGCTCAAGAGCCTGGTCGATCGCAGCCACCTCTTCAGTGATATACATGTCGTCGGCTTCCAATTGGCGGATCCAGCAGAGATTTTCCATCGCTTCGCGGCGACGGTCCTTGAGGAACAGCCAGCGAGGGGATTCCTTGATCCACAAGGCACCCACGAAAAGCAGACCGGATGGGACAAGCTGAATGGCGAAGGGGATAATCCATTGCTCGTGATTTTGAGGCATGTGTTGCTCAACACCATACTACCATATCTAGGTTAGCTTTGAATGCAAAAATCAGCGAGAGGCAGGGAGACCCACATTGATCCAAAAACCTAGCATTCCGCCAATCTGCCAGCCAAGCTCATATAGACCGACGAGGCGTCCACGGATGGCAGGTGGCGCTAGCTCGGAAAGATATATGGGAATGATATTTGAGGCTACACCGGTACCCAAACCGGACAGCACACGACCAGCGTAGAGAATGCCTAGTCCTCGGGCACTGTTGGCACCGAGTTGTAGTCCAGCTCCAACGAAGAATACGGTGGCGGCAACAGCCAAACTCCATTTGCGGCCGAAGAAGTGGCCGAGGGCGTAGGTTCCCAGGGCACCGAAAAAGGCACCAGCAATGAAAAGTGAGACGATGTTCTCGCTAATTAGACTTCGTTGTGTGGAAGACATCTCGTCGAGGCCGAATTCCTTCATGAAGGAGGTGAGTGTGATAGTTGTACCGATGAAGGCACTGGTATAACCGATCATATTGGAACCACATGATGCAATGCCAGCGAGTGCATATACACGCCAATTGTAAACGGACTTGGGCGTTGGCCGATCCTCAGCAAGTGTGAGAATGCCCATGGCTGAATAGGTGACAGCTCAGGCTGTGGGAGGTGGAATTGATGGTCAGGGTGAGAAGAGCAGAAAATTTGCTCGAGGGCAGATGGAGAAAAGGGAGAGTCAGGATGTGCTAGAACGGGGCCCTAAGTAATACCCGCTATCCTAATGGACTGTGGGTGTGGAAATACCCCAACTAAACTCCCCACAGCACATATCGCCTAAAACCCCATAGACCGGGGCAATATAATATGGGGTTCAGGCATGAGGCTACGGTACGGCGATGATTACAGATGCATGAAGCATGTCCACCAGTGGAAAAATTGGCCGGGGTAGCGTTTTCCCCGGAGGAAACGTTCAGCCGGTAAATAAGCTTTATATAGTGTCGAACGTATATCAAACTGGATGAGATCACAGGGAGTCTCTTGTTTCCTCCTATTCAAGAAGATTTTCTTAGGTGTAATAGATGGTAAGCATGTTTGTGATATGTACTTTTGCTCCTTCGCCAGAGAGGAGTCTTATGGGTTTAGCCGTCCAAGCTTGTATATTGAATAGGGGCACCGGTGAGATCCATCGCCAAGTGATGGATTATCTTCTCTCTATTTTTGGCGGAATAGTAATGCAAGCTATAGCAATGGAGAGACTGGCATATCGAAGTCCCGCTTGTTAAGTGAATACCCCATGATCTATTTCCCCAAATTCTTGCAGATACAAAAACATTTGTCTATAGGGGGAGAACCCTTAACCATGTGTGGAACCGGAGTTTTGCCGAGCTCTCGGGAAGGCAAATAAGACAAGCACACCGAAGCACGGCAAACGGAAGAAGGGATAAAAGTCTGTTTGATCCTTGCCGACTTCGGCACACTAACCGAACTAAGCTAGACAGATATGCAACATAGAAGGCGAGAAAAAAGAAGAATTTTCAACTGTATTGGTCCATATTGTGCTTACAGGAGGAATCCCTTAAGTCGCATAATGACTTGCCCTACCTGGGAATTCCACACTCCGACAATATCCCCCGGAAGTGGCGGCATAAACCCCACGGGCCCGGGATAGTATATCTGCACTAAACGTAATTCCGGGGTCTACATTGCAGGGTTTGTCGGGCCCGAATTACCAACAAATAGATATATGGGCAAATGTGTCGATCCAATAAAATCAACACAGTTACTACATAGTCCTGGTGTTGTTGCCGGTGTCTAGGTAGTATTCTAATGACCAAGAAGCTTGGGATTATACAAGCTATTTTCGGCCCGATTCCGGCTTGGAAGGATGCCGTCGCATATTGCCCAGCCTTGGCACTCAGAAATGTACTTTATCCAGGGATTTATATACCTGAACTTTTAGTGTAAAGGACTTCTTGGCATTGACCTAGCGATATTCCAGGGGTTCAAGAAATTGTGTTTCTGAAGTCGCGACTTACCGCTCAATTGATTCCCAGTATTCCTGGTAAAATGCATCGCTGTGCGCTTGTGGGTGCGCGTCTTCTTGGATCCCAAAGATCCACAAATGCAGGCAGGGGGCTACGCGGTGGTGGGGATGAAAACGTATGGCGTATTGCATCTTGGATTGCGAGGGCCATGCTCAGTTTGGCCCATCTTTCAAAAACTAGACCGTTACATAGCTGAGGCCCCTTGGAACAATGTGGAAACCCCAGCTTTGGAGTTTAGTGACCGGTATATCTTCGCAGCCCTACCTTCGAATACCCTCGAATTGCTTGGCCTGTTGACAGCAGCTCTCAAGACAAAAGCCGCTGAGTTCCGAATTCAACAGAGTATCATTCCTCCTATCGGCTACAAGACCGAAGCTTGAGTTGGTCCATGCCTGTATGGAAGTCACATGTTTCCCACAGGGTGGCACCCCGGGATAGCGTTTGGCCATGCAGCTTACGCGGCGGCAGTTTCCAGACTTCTCGGCATGTAATATCCTTTTATTTTTTCCAATTAAGCCCTTGGCACGACTTGCACCTAAACTTGTAGATCGATGTTAGCCCAGCTTGGAAGGGATATGAAGCGTGTGCAGCATGGATTTGCTCCTTGTTTTGATCGCTTAATCGCTCTTTTGGCAGATTTAGAGTATGCTTCCATGGCTGTGACTCACTGCACCATTGATGCGGTCACTGCATTGGAGGAACGTAATGCCAAGAAGCTTTCGAATTTGGGTGATACCAAGAATATCAAGCTCCCAAATGTCCGAGGCAGCTGCAAAGCATGGCGGACGAAAAACCACTCGGCAAGAAGACTCAATTGTTCTGCGCCTATCCCGCTGCTGCCCAGATTGCGGATTATGGATGAACTGATTTTAACATGGGTGTTTTAACGTGACTTTCGAGACAGATAAAAATTTGGGGCCATTTTGTTTTACGCTCCAGAGCTGGGCGAGAAATGCGAACAACGCGCCACGATCGCGTCTAATGTAGACATGACCGCGAAGCTTTTTGACGCGTAACAAGTATTTTGTGTACGGTCTCATAAACGAGAATGTCGTGGAGAGATCCAGAAAGTTCACAGAGGAAGGACCTTGATGGTCAAAGAAAATGACGATGGGGAAGTGATGCTGGACACGGGTGTCCTGGAAGATCGGCTTGCTGGAGGGACCCTGACTCCTATCGCATCAAATATAGCCTGGGTAGAAATTGACCATAAGTCATTGTTGCTTTTAATTTTGGAAAAGTTCCAAGTTTGGAAAGACAAATTAGGGAACCTGAGGCACGGTAGTTGCCTGAGGCAGAAACACGTGCCATCAACCTTTGGCGCTTCTTCGAGTCACGCTATGTCAACATGAACCGCCTGTATCTCTTTGGACCTTGAACCCTTGAACTTCAAAGAGTGGCCGACTGTTTCGGGAATTTAGTGGTTACGCCGTTTCTCGGATCATGACCACATCTAAAGCGGGGCATAATTTCCAGGCGAGTCTTATCGGTTGAAGACATGCGAATCTTAGCGCGTGTCTAGTGATTCGAAACACGGTGTGAGAATCAAGTATGTTTTCCTAGATTGTTAGATTGTAAATAGCTATATGAGCTAACCATGTTTTGAAAAACCAGCAGCAAAGCAAACATTGGAAGAAATAATTGAACGCCTTATCGCTCATCAAGATGGAGAATCGGGTGTCTCTCGGCTCTATCCAGAAGGCCGTCTGGGACGGGCGCTTGCCACTGGAGATTGTTCTGGCTTCATCAGAAAGTCGAACCTTTGACAAGACGGATCCATATCTTGTATGTCTGTTCTTCAAGCACTTGATATGCACAAATGCTGAACTCAGTTGCTAGATCGCATATCCGCGCATCTCATATCTTCCCTCGTTGCTACCCAAGCTTCGAGCTTTCTTCTCAAATTTTTTGATAGAGCCAAACTCCCAGTCCCATGATGGCTGGTTTGAGTTTGAGGGTGTGCCCCTGAAATGGCACTACCCAGTCGGATTGTTATTTGACCTCTATGCAGGAGCAGACCCGGCCTCAAAGACCGCCAGAGATGATGAGTCCCCTAACGATGGGTCATCGTTGCCCTGGCGTCTGATAGTGCACTTTAACGACTGGCCGGATGACCTTGTTCGCCTTGATGCTGATGGAATGGTCATGAACGACGCCTTCATAAACAGTGTGAAGGAGGCGGATTTCCTACGAAATGGAACAGCCAAAGGCATCATGAGTCTCTCAAAAGAAGACTCATCGGGACTTTGGAATGCCGTTCAAGAAAGTGAGTCAAGCATTCTGTGTAGAAATTCCTCTGCTGCATCGATAGTAGAGACCATTCTAACGTGAAGGAATACAGTCGATCTTCTCTCCTTTCAGCGCATATCGAGCATTCTTCTTCCTCAGCTCTCGCAACCTTTCCGCAACGTCCCAATCCGGATTTTCCTACCACTCCCACTAGATGCCGAGTCTTCTTCCCTTAAAGTGGTACAATCGCCGCTTCCTCCTTCAATACCAGCATTGAGTATGCAGTCAAGCCAAATGTTGAGCTCGCGGAGCGGTTCCACCCTCCAGCCTCAAACGGTCGGAACTGTCTTGCACACATTGCTACCGAATCTGTTTCCCAGTCGGAGAACCCCTGTTCTTGCGAAGCCCGTGTTACACGGTGCGGTGATACCAATGTCTGCTCCGATTGAGGAGGTTGTGAGGAGCTCTTCGTATGGAGATGGCTGGGCATATATAGTCGTTCGCATGATGGGTTGAGTCCCGCCAAAAGATTATCAGAGTGGTTAAAATGCCATAAAGCACACAGTTTGATACATCCAATGGCATTGCTTCTCTAACTCATATTTCATGTAAATAACTAGGGATCTAGTCTTCCATTATGGTAGGGAAGTATTATAGAGTTTTATTGAATAGATAAGAAACACCAAGCCCATATATGTAAACAAAAGAGTGCGATGTCACAATCGCTATATGCCAACACCGTTATCCAAATTCCAACAAAAGTCGCCAAGTCAGGGGATGGGTATAGCAAGACAAGAGAGCATGGAAAACGAAAAGACGGGGGGAAAACAAAAAGAGAAAGAAAGAAAGCTCCAGGGGCCTCATGCCAATAAATAATTGATATCACTACCCACCAAAGTTGTAGAATCACCCATATCGGATCTAGCCATTTCGGACCTAGCTATCTCCGACTCGCAAATTTCGGACCCCATGTCCTCAAACACAGTCGTTGCACTATCTCTTCCACTTCTGTGTGGCCTTGGACGCAACTTTCCATCATCGTCAAACCACAACGACCCGAATGGGTTTTTCTTTGCTATCTCGAAAGCTGTGGTTGGAGTTTCTCTCGTTTCTCCGTTCATGAGACCGGTATTCTCGGTTGGTATTTTAACAGACAAATCCGCACCAGCGTCAAGCAAGACGCGGAAAATTGGCTCTCGTCCTCGTTCCGCTGCAAGATGAAGCGCTGTCTTTCCTTCATTGGTGACAGCGTTTATGCTTGCTCCCAGTTGGATCAAGAGTTCGATGAGAGATGGACGCGCAAGAGGTGCCATTGCTGCAAGATGGAGAGGAGTCTCGGCGGATTTGGAAGCCGAGCAGTCGTTAACTGAAGCACCTTGGCTCATGAGAAGCTGGATGTATTCAGCAGTTCTATCAGACCCAAGGTCAGGAGCCCCGGTCCCTGTATAAACAGTTTGGTGAAGAGGCGTCCAACCTTGGCTGGATGTTGCTGCTACACTCATTCCTTCCTTCAGCACAGTCCCGAGAATATCAAGACAGTCTTGGTTAGCCGGAGGGGTGATGTGAAGAAGTGTCTCGCCTTTGGCAGTCTCAACATCAATCTTGGCATCCTTGTCAAGAAGGAAATTGAACATCGTCTTATTTAAGCCTACAGCAGCGCATTGGAGAGGGGTGTATCCCTGAGACGTCCGGGCCTCGATGTTTGCACCCCCCTCCAACAACTTGGAAGCGATTGAAGTACTCTTCGAGTATCGAGCTTGTTCATGGAGTAATGTTTCCCCTTGTTTGTTCCAGACATTAATGTCGGCCCCACCAATGATAAGCAGGTCAAAGGCAGTCCAGTGTCCTTTCCATGCAGCATATTGCAGGGCTGTGGGTCCAGCGAGGGAGCGGGCTTCAACATGGGCGCACCGTTGCAGAAGCAAAGAAATTGCTTCACAGTTATCGGTGTTGGCAGCCAATTGAAGAGGAGTCAGTCCTTCGTTATTATTGATGTCAATTTTGGCGCCCTTCTCAAGCAGGAATAAGATAATCCGTGGTCGCTTCCATTCCACAGCAAGGTGTAATGCAGTGTTTCCAGTCTGGGTGTTCTGGAAGTTCAGATCTACCTTGTGTTTCACAAGCAAGGGAACTGTGGACTCATCCATTGCTGTCCCTACGGCCACATGGAGACAAGTTGCACCGTTTCGGTCCACAATTTTCGAGTCGGCATGATGAGCAAACAATAGCTTCATGCATTTCCGATGACCTCTTTCTGTCGCGAGATGTAAAGCTGTCCTGCCCTCGGCTGAGACCGCATTTTCTTTCGCGCCACTGTCAAGCAAAAATGCGATCATTTCATCGTTCCCTTGAAGGGCAGCACATTGCAAGGGACTCAGCCCTAACGAGTTGTCTTGTCCGTTGATGTTCGCCCCTTGTTCAATGAGTCGCTTTGATTTCCCAGGGATGCCGAAGAAGGCAAGGATATGGAGCCCACTCCAGTCCGTAGGATATTGTCCTATTCCCATTTCCGAGGGTATACCCTTAGCTTTTTCTGCTAAATAGTTGAGAGGAGGTCTCCTCCAAAGGAGTTTGTTGAGGAACGTTTTGATCAAAACTTGGATTGTCATCTCATCGTCGTCGACTTGTCGCGAATGCTGGCCCCAGTAGGTAGCGGCATAATCCAGGAACCCTTTCTTCGGGGGACGAGAAGGGCTACTATTATTATTCCTATAACACTCATCGATCACATCATCTTGGCTGATGGCTGTGAGGCATACCTCTGCCATGTCTTTCTGGGCATTGGGAAAGAAAACTCTGGCAGCTGACCCGTCAAGGTACTCTTTTGCAGTCCTGTGGACAAAGCGGACTGTGCCTGATATAGTCTCCACTGCTAAAAGACCAGCGGTTTTGACCAGAAGAGAATGTTCAAAACTCATTGGGCGTAAGGCTTCAACTGCGTCATTGTCACCCACAGCACTTCGAAGCTCCGCGACGGTCAATGGCCTGAGCGCATAGAGAACCCAATAGATGTAGCGGGTCGCAGCAGGGTTTAGGCTCACAACCTGCTTCA
Source organism: Penicillium sp. BW_162_3FA (assembly GCA_008931945.1). Lineage (NCBI taxonomy): Eukaryota > Fungi > Ascomycota > Eurotiomycetes > Eurotiales > Aspergillaceae > Penicillium > Penicillium sp. BW_162_3FA. The sequence continues at coordinate 21,469 of MUGJ01000059.1, forward strand.
TTGCTTCTCCATATGCCTCACTTAAGTTCTTTGGCAGGTAGTCCAGAGCTCTTTCAAGAAGAGCGCGCTCTTTGTATTGCGATAACAAGTCGAGATGGAGCTTGGCAAGAAGGAATCTGGGTAGTGATAATCGTAAGTTTCTGAAAATTTGGGGTGTAAACACTGGCTGTCACCACTTACATCCCATGGGAATTGTCAACCACAGCGTGTATGATGTCATCCTCTAGCTTCAAGTCCGGGTTCTTCACTCCAATATGCTTTCTAAAGCCACTGTCACGCCGTGTGCGAGACAAAGTATAAAGTCCAATATCTTCAGGCGGAGCTAAAACACTCATATATCCAGGGTTGTCCACGGGCTTGATACCGGTCATGTCCCGCAAGGTGACAAGAAGTTGTGCCTGTTGAGGGAGCTTTTGCAATCGACCCAAGATGCGCTCTTTGTCAGAGAACATGTCAAGCCCATCGATAACAAAGAGGACTTTCGAAAACCGGTTGACCTCGGCGCGGATCGCATTTTGATATGCCTTCGGGGATGCGCTGCCTTCTCTCAGAGACTCAGAGTAGTACAGAGACGAAGTTGCGTAAGACAAACTGCGCTTGCGATATACAAGCTGCGCAAGTATGTTCTTCAAAATGTCAATGGATGTATGCTCTTTTCCAGGTCCCTCCTGGCAGAAGACAAAAACAGTAGCTACATCTGGGGAGGTGAATGTTCTCTGAAGATGGTCAATGATGGCCGATCTGAATAAAGCGTTAGTTTCAATAATAAGATGTGACACAATTTTCACTCACGATAGGAAAGTTTTGCCGGCACCAGCTAACGACCATGGAGACGTTAATTCATGGAATATATTATTATGCAAACGTTGGACGAGTAACTTACGAGGTCCTATGCAATATAGTGTCCTGCAACTACCAAGCAGCCATTGTTTGAAATGTTGGTTCTCAAAGACCCATAAGCAACTTCCTTGTTGTCGTTTGTTGCATAGGTCTGCGAGTGTAATGAAATGTTCCGAAGATAGTCGACTCGTTAATGCCAGCGCGTTTTCCTCGAATTTTTGGTCGATCTGGACATTGGCTGCAACGAAGAAATTGATTAGATCCAGAATTCCAGCCTTTGTCCTATTCAGTACAGAAAACGCAACTTACCTGTTTCAACATCCCGGTATTTCTTAAGATTCCTCCTTATCTCATTGTCTAATAACATTCGTTCTCTTGGTGATAGGTCAGCAAATTAAGCCCGGTGCCATCAGATTCGGAAACTTTACTCTGAATCCGGTTGCATCGACAAAAGGAACATAATCTTGTACTGCTCCAACCTCGGAATGTATGTTTTCTCCAACAAGTGCTTTCTGAAGTAGAACACACTAACGCCTCCCGGTTGGAAATAGAGCTCAACAGACTTCATGCTCAATCCAAACCATCCGAGCAGCTCGGCGAGAGCCCTGAGGCGACCGACCGCAACAAATCCTTTTTCCTCGGTCCAACTTATTTCATCCTTGATACGATATAAAAGATCGAGTATGTCTGTAAGTAAGGACAAAGCCCTCAATGAAGAGTCGTGGAGATCACGCCCGGTGTTTAGAAAGCGCATTGCCACCCGCGTGGATTGGGCGACCTGGGCGAGGATTTCACGAACCGCAGATACATTATTCGCCATTATGCGGGGTTCCCTAGAAGCATCGATGCGACAGTCGATGGAGGTCGAGATGTTGGTCACACACGCTTAGAGGGGGTGGGGGATACAACGGCGATAATAGAAAAGAAAATGAGTTGGGGGGATAATGATTAAACATTAAACTGAGTGTTATCAGTAACCTAAGGCTAACAGGCTGAGGTGAACCCCTGTTCATCCTCCATCCTTGACAGGGGCGGTTTTGCGTGGAAGTCGCTGATCTGCCCCTCCACCACTTACAACGGACTTTTTATGGGCGGCTACGGAGTATGTATCCTGTTGCCATTTTGGTATACCTCATACCCCGGGCTCTATCCAGTATTATTGGACTGCCAATGAGAATCCTTGTCTTTGTTGCTAGTAAAGCCAGTTTGATAAGTGATAATAATGAATGTTAATATATATGGCGCTACTAGTACAGGGTACGTGTGCGAGTACATCGAGGTACATGGAAGCCAACCCGACGGGAACACGGAAATGAGTTCTCTTTGGCGGAAGCGGACAAACGAAAGTGGACCCATGCAGTGTGATAACAAGCTGCAGTTAGGCGAGGGACATGAGCCTGTGCCTCCACCCCTCCTCGCAAGTGTGTAAGCGCCTTCAGTTGGATGGCGTGTTCAGAGACAACCAATCATAGACTTGATCACTCGAATTTCCCAAGAAGCACGATGCCTCCATGTGCGTGACAGAAGTTGAAACATAAGCAATTGAAGTTGCGGTCACCCACGTCGACCACAGAGTAGTTAGTTACATAACTACTTAACTATGTTGTATTAATTAGTTTGTAAATGAGTACGGAGTACTCCATACATTTCCCTCAAATGTGGCGTCGGGTCCTAGAGCCCAAACTAGAGTGAGTTGGAGGGGAACGAGATATCACATTTACGCTAACGTTCCAACCCCCAGCCTCATGTGATTATGCCCGCGCGTGACACTCTTACCTATGAGTCCACTTACCCCGGGGACTACGGGCTATTCCGGATTTAGTGATAATACCTAGAATGGATTGACCGCTTGTGCAAAGTATCTGTGATAATAAATATTTTTGATATATACAAAGAATGCAATTCATGGGAGCCAGCTCCATATCTTTTTTTTCTTGTTTTTTTCTGTTTTTTTTTTCTTTTTTCTTTTTCAGTTGGAAATAGCTTGAGTACCACATCCAACAAGTTCGGCGTGAGCCAATGTCTCGTGTAACTTCCACGCTTATCTATGTGTGGCAAGAAAAGCAGGATATAGTCAAAACAAAAAGACGAAAAGCTGCAAATTGAAACGCCGTATGACCATGACCCAAACTAATCATGCTCCTTCATTTGTTAAAAAAAAGAAATTCGTAAATCGTGGCTTGTGCGACCATAAGGTAGTCGAGTGCAAAGGGTATAAAACAAACATAATAAGGAAATATGCAAAGAATGTCAATGAATCATCTTGAATCAGAAAATAAAGTTCAGGGTCTTAGAAGGGAGCGCCATTCACATTGAGAGAGGCACCACTCTCGCGGCCTTTTCGGAGGGCCTTGGCCAGCATCAGCTCGCGCATCCAGTCAATTCGCTCATCACGACTTTTGACGGAAAAGTGATGGGCCTTGCTGCCACTGGTGAACATGGTCTTACGATCGAAGGTAGAGCTGCTGGGCGATGGAATCAACGAGAAGGCAAAGGCAGTGTCTCCGCGAGTGTCATCTGTGCGCTTTAAAACAGTCTTCTTGAAAGCGGCTGTCAGCTTAGAGCTGGAAGCAAGGGAAGAACAGGCCACAGCGTAATCGTCAACATCAATGTGCTCGAGGGCCTTGGAAACCTGCTGCGAGTCCTCCTCATTTGTATACATGGCAAGCTGGGTGCCGCGGAGGGCAAAATGGTGGTCTTGCCACTCGTGGCGCAGGAACCGGGCATTCTTGCGCTTCTTCATCCAGCCAGCGTGTATGATATCGGTATTGGGCTCGCCGGTCGGACTGAAAGGGTTTGGGCGGCAATGGGCAGCGCGGGGAGTGCGATCCAGGTCCTCAGGAGTTTCAATAGGTCCCATCATCTGGCCTTCATCCAGACGAGTCAAGATGGGGGTATTCGAGGCAAAAGATGGCTTCTTCCTGTGGTTATCACACTTGGTGGATCTTGGGCGGTAGATTGGATCGGCTGTTGGGTATCCGTAAGGGCCAAATCGCATATCAGGTGGGACTGATTGCGAAAGGTTTCTTTCAACTGGACCAAATTGAATGGCCGTCAAAGGAACGTCCATCTCGGAGAAGGGTGTGGATTGTTCATAATGGGGGTCCTGGCGATAGTACTCGGATGGAGAGAAGACAGAGTCTTGTGACACAGCAGACAATGTCGGGGTGGGGGTTTGGAATGGCTGCTTCCTGTAGACAACTGAGGGAGTGATGGTTCGTTGTCCAGAAAGGCTGGGTGGCGAAAGAGCCGAGTCTTTTGATGTGCCATAACTGCTTGGAATGCGAAGCCTAGGAAGGCTTCGGAGATTCTCAGCCAGAGTTCCGGGAGAGTCGGACTCAGGGGAAGGGAATGTCTCCCTCGGAGGAGTTGAAGGGTCATTGACTGGTCTGAGCCGGCTCAGGCGTTGGAAGTTCAAGAAGTTGCGGACATTCTCCTGAGCATCTCTAGGTTGAACGTCGTGGAGCTTATCCTGGGAAAGAGGAAGATCGTTGGGTTGGACGGGACCAAGTGCATCAGAAGAGGCGATAATTGACGGAGATTCCATCTTGGATGGCTTTGCGAGATTGCGTGCAGTAGCAGCATTTCCTGGGTCGCCTGTAATAACCATTGAGCCCCCCAATGATTCAACTGGAAGGTCCCTGGCCATGCGAGATAATCTTGCGCGCTGCTTTAGCCATTTGCGGCAGTCCTCTCCCTTGGAGCATCTGTGAAGTCTGGGCAAGATCTGCTCGATGCCGACGATTGAAACCGAGTCTTCGGGTCCAATGACCCGCGCTCCTCGGGGGCGACGATGCTGATGTTGATGATTGAACAGGTACTCTCTATCCTTTCTCGCAGATTCTTCGTCATAGGCCACTGGAGTGGAAGTGCAAGTGACCCCGACATCAGCCATTGCCGACTGTGGCGTTGCCTCCCTTGAAATGGGCTCCAGCGGCGGGATGGGCGGGAGCTCTTTGTATGAGGTAGAAAATCTCTGGCGTAGCTCGCGGATCGAGTTCATTAATGTATGTCGCTTCCCGAAAGATGAGATGTCGAGTTCTTTCAAATCCTCTGGCTGCAACTCCAAAAGAATGGATCCGGAGATATCATTGATGAAAAACTTTTCCACAATATCTTGAGCCACATTTTGCTTTTGCATCCATGCGACAACATCTTGAGGGGTCCAGCTCGAGACATCACCCTCGTCAGGTTGCGATGAGGCATTGTGAAGTGTTGCATGTGGAGTGCAATTCTGGGACTTGACCTTTCCAGACCGGGAAGGGACGGGGGTATCTCTCCTGTCCGGGCCAAGCTTGGATGCGGATGAATACAAAGTTGTTGTAGCACTGTCAGGCATGTCCTCGTAAATCAGATCAACCTCCACGCTTGACTTGATCTCCATGCCATCCGAGAGGCCGAACAAGTGTGGCCCTGTTGGACCAGCAACAGGGTTTTCATCGATATGGAAGTGAAAGGCAGTTAGGCCAGTAGAACCCGGGGTCTTTATGTCGTCTGGCGTTGACGCGGTGGTAACGCTTGCACTTCCAAACTTTAAAGTCCGGTTAGTCGGCGGTCCCATAAAGCAATTCAACCAGGGAAAGACATACCGAACGAACACTTCTGCTTGATGAATCCCCGCCTGACTCTGATTGAGAATCTGAATCGAAATCTGTGTCCATGATTTCGGTATACTCCAAGGATGCGTTGAAGCCGAGCTCTTGCGGCGCCGAGAATGACCCATGCCCCTTCGCTTGGGGGTACCCCAGTGTAGGAAGATAGTGGACTTGGGAACTCTAATGGACGAGTTAGTGCACCATTCTAGGTGGGGGCGGAAATTGCCAACGAACCATTTTAAACAGTTGGTAGAAAGTCCAACCAAAATTTAAAGCAGAATCCCTGTTTGAGACGGCGGTTGGAAGCCGTATCAAAGTGTTGGTAACGTATACCTAGGTAGTTATGAAGAATAAATGGTATATGTCAGGGGAGGGCGTGTGATAACGTAAAAGCAAAGAAAATATCAGGTAAGGTTTAATATTATTATCGTCGCACAGCGAGGATTGTGAATATATGGTTCATTAATGTGGATCGGAGGTGTTGGGAAATCGGGCGGTTGGAGGTTATATGTAGATGATTGTTGGCCATGGCAATTCCGATGGGAGAGGGTTGCCAAAAAAAGCCACATTCAAAAATAACTTTAGACCGAAATTTTCAGCCAGTCGAAAGGATGTGATGGTTGGGTATGCAGTTGCATGAAACGACCAGCAACTGGAGAGGTCAGGGAACAGAGGTAGTTTCCCCAATCGCCTTGGCTGCCAATGATTGGCTTGTCGCTGCAGTTCTCTCGCCTTTACCCTTGATGAGGCACTGTGATTGGTTGAAAATGCAACTAATCGCCCTAGGCCAAAATTAACCATCGAGGGGTAAGCATACAAGAGGGGGGTTGGAAAAACCTGCGAGAGGCTAGGAAGAAGAACGCTACTGCAGTGATGGCTGCTCGGCACCCGTTCGACTGGTCCTAAAGGCATGTTCCCACGTCTTAGGTGGAGATTTGAAGGAAATCGGGGCCAATAGCTTCTGATTGCTTGTCACATTAGCGCTAAGGTAGCCACCCGATGGTTTGATCACACACGGGAAATGTGCCCATAATCCTTCTTATACGGGACATTTAAGGTCGATAATTATAGCAACAAATGACGATTGTTGGTTAACTTGAATGAAACTATTTCATTAATATACCACCCCAAATAAGAAAGGCCAATGCCAATCAGCCAATAGATGCATACTCTCATAGGCTCCTCAAAATGAAGCTTGTTATATTGTATAACCTAAAATGGAAGTAATTAGTGTAGTGCTTTTTTTAGAATCTATGGGTACGAGGTCATTTTGGTTAGTTCGGAGCCAATCTACTTACACCGTTCCTTGAAATGCGACCTCTTATGGACCCCACAAGGAATGATCACTGACTCGAGTATGTTTGAAAGGTGACTTATCACCACATATGCAGAGTTCCTTCACACTGTCGGTGTAACACTCCCCGATGGACCTTTTCTCCTCAATTCCTCCGCCATTTCATGGTAGCGACTCCACACTAGTTCTCAAATTAATAGAAAAACCGTGCACGGAAACACGTGCTGGTTTCTAGATGATGCACTTGGGATTTCTATTATCGTATTCCCTTGAAGTTTAGAGAGTGAATCATTTTGCCTTTCTAGAGACCAACGTTACATTCAGAGCATTTGTGTGACAGAGCCCAAATTGTTATCAAGAGCGGCACAACATTATTGACAGTTTTTTATATTATACCTAGACGCCCTATCCAAGTTCATTCCCCCATTTCAAATAGCTTAGCTGCAACTGTCTGGTTTACAATGTCTTGGCTGTGTACTTATCTAAAAGGCGAGAATTATTCGACATTGATCAAGCTGGCCGGTAGGTACTACAGAGAGCAGGGCGGCACAGATACATAGTCCAAGCACACAGTAATTCAAGCCACTGATATGCTACTCTACGCGTCCAATTTTGGTAGTCTTGCGTGATGGAAAATTTCTACTGAAAACAAAGGGTTTACATAATGCGGAGTACAGATGCCCTTGTAGGGCCAATATGACGATGCTCATTTCATTCTAGTCTCGTTCCTGGGTGATTCAAGGCACGGGGATCCAAGCAATCACGGTAGCTCGGTGCCTGGCATATTGGCATTTGAACCAGTCAATAATTATCTTAAAATAAGTATTATCTCAAGTAGTGACCCCATATCCCACAAGCAACTACGTCTTGCCACATAATAAATTAAATGGCAATTCGTTGGATCACTTGGATTGATCATTGGTTAGATTACGCGCAGAGGAAACTCCTGTATACTATTCCAAGGTTCGCTGGCGGACTGACAAACAGCGATTGGGTGATTTGTTGCCTAGCTATGAAGTATGGAGTAAGCCCTGGGGAGCAACAAAATCATCGTTGGATGCTGAATGTCTTGCCATTGGGTTGAAGGGAAACAAACGATAATCCTCCAACCGACTATACCGGAACTAGCCAAGTAAGACCCCGATTATGTCCCAACTGTTCCTAGGTTCCGAATGAGGCGCTTAATGTCCATAAGATATCCGAAAATAGAAAGATTTAGTATTCCTTTCATCTCAATGAGAGATAATTGTTAAAAGCTATTATTAGCAAACGCATTCTGAAAAGGTTAAATTATTCAAATTAGGGATTATTAGGCATGCTAGGTTGGCGGTTAATTGTTGCTAATTAAGGGATATACTATGTAGGTATCTGCACACTACCTAGGTATGAAGGTTTCCCCGCCTCTGCACACGCACGGACGAGGGACAATCGGTTGGTTGTGGATTCACCATTCTATGCACAGGATGAGCTTGGTCCACCGTCCGAAACGCTAAGGGCCTGAGGGGCACCAGCCAATGATAATAAGAACATGGAAGCTTGGCATGCACCAGCTGCCGCCGAGTCACCCTTGAACTCCACTTTTATGTACTCGCCATCACCAAATTGTGACCAACTAACTCGTCCGAAACCAAAGGTTCCGCGGCCAGAGAAGAAGCGGTCTAATGTTGGGCGGCTTAACGTTGGGACTCATACGACAAGAGATTGAAGGAAATTGAATCTGAAAATTTACTGGTATGCGGTGGAAGGATAATGACTACCTCTCCGCATATTGCGGAAAGGGTGGCACGAGCAGAAATGAAAAGACGTTGTCATGCGCACGGGCGATGTGATTGCAAGTGAATTAACCTATCAGCACCTGAGATGCACCATCTTGCTCGAGCTAAGGACCCCTGGGGTTATCACACGCCTTGCCCAGTCCCTTCTGATGAGTCCACAGAAGCCGATCAATGCACATGCATATTCTGACCAACAACCAACTTACCCCTGCAACAAATGTTCCCAAATTTAGGCCAGGTTTGGTGCCATTTGTTCCAGCCGCAAATCCCAACCCGATGTTCGCATAATCTCCCGGGTTGGATCGTCCAATGGTCGCTAGCCAGGTCAAAAAATAGAAGCATCTAAAGCTGCAGGTCAGGTCAAAAATTAGTCTTTAAAGTCGTCCTCCTCCAGAGCTATTGAGATGACTTCTGTCTCAGACCATTCTATCGACATCATCCCTATTGTATTGTGGATTCTTTTTTGTCTTCGATAGACTGGTTTAAGAGAGAGTATTCTTTCGCTTCGTTTTGATTTCCCTTTTTGTTACTCGGCTCCACTGGTGGCTCTGCGATATTTTCTTTACTATTCGTTATCTGTTGAACAGATCGACCACCCACCCAGCCCCGCGCTTTATTATCTTAAAGACACGAGACTTCGAAGCCCACCATGGTGAACCCAAGGACAACTACAATGCCGACTGCTATGACAAATGGAGTGCCTAACCCCCCAGCTGCAACCCATAGTGGCTCTTCAGACAGAGGGAGACTACACAAGCGTTCGCGTTCTGGTCAGTTGCCATCTCACTATAATCAATTGAGAATTTATCGCATGTCATGTTCTTATTGCAGTTGCTGATACTATCGGATTCCATAGGTTGCTTCACATGCCGCCTGCGACGAAAAAAATGCGACGAAGGCCATCCCTCTTGTTCGGCATGCACCAATCTATGCCTAAAATGCGAGTACAAACGACCCTCATGGTGGGGGAGCGCAGATCAACGGAGAAATCAAAAGGAAAGAATCAAGATCAAGATCAAGCAAACAAAATCGATGGAGAGACGTGGATCACTTCAAGGTATGCAAATACATCGGGGGAATTCGAATAGTCTTCTGACTCTGGAGTTATCAGGTCATATGGAACGAGTTCGCGCAGGACTTACCAGTGCAAATTCGCCCCTCATTGGAGAGTATGATTTCAACCGCCCAAATTTGGGTGAGCACGGTGACCCATTCGCTTCCCATCTTCACACGCCAGCCTTCCCTCCAGGCACACATCCACCACAATATGCTCCATATGAAGTCGATGTCAGAACTGAGCGACAGACCTTTGTCAACGATGTTCCATTCCGACATGACTCGTCTGTGTCGACATTTAGTGCAATGGGACCACCTCAACTCAACAACACCCTTCCTAGTTTCCATGGAGATGATTGGCTACAGGAAGACTGCTTCGGGCAAACAGAGCCTAGCATTCTCAACTCAACAATAATTCCACAAGGCTACGGGCCTTCTTTGCCATACTTCCAAACAACAACAATCCCTGTGGAGGATCACGACCGCCCACTGCTCGAACACTTTGTTGAACACGTTTTGCGCACGATCTTTCCTATCCTCGAAGTACATCAACAAAGTGCCGCACGAACAAGGGTTATTTTGAGTGCACTTGAGACAAACAATTCATACTTGCATTGCTGTCTCAGTGTATCTGCTATTCATCTTAAAACTACTGTTGGGCTCGAGGGCGAACAGATCGACCACGACATTATGCGACATCGCTACGAAGCTATTTCCCAGTTATGTCAGTCACTAAACCGCGATACTGATCATGAAAACATCCTTGACGCGACATTGGCAATGATTTTCTTCCATTGCTCCGTTGGTGCGCCGGATGACTCTCTGCCCGATATTCCATGGAGCGATCATTTCCAAGCCGTCTCAAGTCTGGTGAATAGGCTTGAGTTATCAACATCGACAACCCCACATCAACAACCGCATGTAGTGTCGCCATTTAGTATGTCCCTTACATCCTGGATCGATATATTGGGAGCGACGATGCTAGGCAAGACCCCTCAGTTTGCTCACACTTATCGCTCAAAGCATCTGAGTGGGACACCATCCGGACTACGCGAGCTAATGGGATGTGATGATCGTGTCATGTATCTCATCTCAGAGATTGCTTGCTTGGATTCCTTGAAGTCCGAAGGCCGGCTTGACGAACGCGCCGTCTGCCACCATGTTACTGCTCTCGCCACACAGCTTGAACACACCCAACCTAGCAACGACGTGCTCGCACACCCTTACTCGATCACTGGTACCATTCAACCTGAGCAGCTCACTAGGAACATAAGCACAATATTCCGCCTGGCTGCTCGAATCTATTTATGCAGCCTTGTTCCTAGCTTCGATCGCAATGAAGCAAGCATTGTTAGTCTTGTATCTGCAATCTCCAATGCTCTCCAGTTCATCCCCGCAGGACCCTTCGGTTTTGATCGATCTCTTGTGTGGCCACTTCTTATGGCCGCTTCTTTCTCAACGCCAGGAAGCGCTTTCCGCCACATTCTAGCCGAGCGAGCTGCCGCCCTCGGCGAGATCGGTGATTCTGGTGCATTTGGTCGTATGTATCGACTCATTCAGGAGGTCTGGAGACTCTCCGACGAACCAGCTCCCCCTTTGGATGACTCCGATAGATATGAATCTCAGTACTCTGTTACGAAACACGAGCTACTACCATCACCTGGAATTGGTTCTTCTAGCGCTCCTGCTGGTGTGAGATCCATCAAACGGCAAAGTGTGCACTGGCGAGACATTATGGATCGCAATGGTTGGCGATACTTGTTGATGTGATATGGCGTACTGCTTCTTATTTATTTCTCGGGGGCTTTTGCCTAGGTGTTTGGGCTTTGTTCATAATTTCTGATCGTTTTTTTTTTTTTCTTTTTTTCATTCATCGTTTATTTTGGGTGGGTCTTGCAAGGGGAGTTTTGATTTTCAAACTTGAACGCGTTCGATGATAGGAAGATGAGCCGATTTTATTCCGAGCATGAAGCTCCGAACTCCCGTATTATACCACTGTCGTTTTCAATGTGAATGCCAACAATTGATTTTCAATCTGGTCCACCTTCTTCGTATGAAAGCATGTTTGTTCACTACCGAATCCTTTTGCGCCTGATATCTAAATTTGATCCAAGTCGTTTAAGCTACATAGATCCATGGAGACCTACCATTGACAAACATGGGATTTTTATATATACAGGGAGATTCTACGTCTCAGAATATACGTATTTCCTGTCGCATATTTGTGCATGTGGCCCTATCTCACGGCAAATAGACAACCTCTCCAAGCACCTTGCTTTCGCTTGAATTGAGTGCTCATGTCGATATATATATACCTTTTTTTGTTTTCTTCAGTCGATGTATTCCAAAACATCGTGAGCGTAGAATAAATCTAACTTAAAGAAATGCCGGTAGTACTATCATGGTATATTTAGTTTTCATGCTGAAGTGGACCACCTAGGTAGACTATTTTGATGATGAATGCTTCATTATCCCTATCCTGCTCTTTCTAAAGTTTTCATTCTCAACTTATTATTCGGATATAGTAAAATTTGATGGGTTTTATTAGAACTTGGACAAGAACCAGCTGCTGTAATTACAAAATGTCGTTCTGTATTTTGCAAGTCTAGGGGAGCATGTCGAGTCGTTATTGTGAATAGTTACTACTATGTATCATGGCATGGTAACATCATATGCTCAGTTCTCTATCTCCAGCGTCCCGTAGCATAGATTCCTCTTTCTTCTTAATAACCACACTACTTGAATAGTAGTACCTGTGTGCTCTCTTTGCGTCGCGTGCAGTTTCTTTGCTAATAGTGGCTAACAACCATCATATTACCCTTTTGTTAGATTTCTAACCCTGTAGCATAGCGTTTCTTGTTTCTCTATGAGTACAATTTTATGTATCATGAGTTTCGATACCTGTTTCGTGGATATCTCCTGACATCAATTTTCCGATCTTTCTTCATCATTTAATCATGTAATCTCAGAGAAAGGCCGATTTCATAAGTAGACTGTACTACCACAAGCACAACAAGCAAAAGAAATTTTGGCCTAACAGACCCGGAAGGTACTTGAGACCACACAATTGGTGCTAGGGAATTCGTGTATAACTCTTTGGTTGTTCGAAAGCCACAAACAATCAGAATCGACGTAACGCTTTCACTCACAATCCTACACGTTCTAAGATCAATAAAGTTGGTTGGATTGAACAGCATACTAAAAGCCAAGAAAGCCTTGCCACAAACTTTGGGGAACATGCATGTGGCATGTCGCGACTCTAGTCTTCCATATGAGGACCAAGAATGAATGGAGAGATAGTATATCGCAATATGAAACACGGTAATTATTATCTCGTTTGCTATCATCCCACAAACATTGATCAGCTAAGTAAACCAAACAGGGGAAATGAGGGGAGTACAATGGAAACCATTGAAAAAAGGGATTGCAAAATGCATTCTCGAGATCCGTGGTTGAGCTATATAAATTTTGTAAAGCATCAAACCCCTTCCAATTAGTCGCCAAAAGATATCGATCATCAGAAGGGTACCTGTATATTGCAAAGTTTGACCCTAAGACGATATGTCCTTGGGGATGCAATCACATCCAAACATTCATGATCCGGTGGGAGTTGGTAGCTGAATTTGCTCAGTATATAATTCAAGTTAATGATTCAAACAAACTGCTTATTTATCAAGCCATCGGGGGACTCGAGAAGTAGTTGCATCTTTGAATTTGAAAGATCGGAGAACACATTGGCGCCTTCACTATCCTGACAGTAATTAGCGCCTGTTGTCAAAGTAACTATTTTGGTTACACAAAGGCGTCAAAGATTGTTTCACCAAGCCTAGTTCAAAGTTAAATTAATTATGCTGGTAGTTCAATGACAACGACAACGTTTGGCGCTGCTTGCTTGAAGTGGACGAGTGAGCTGTGGGGGATGGTCAAGTCAAAGCTAGAGCTCGAAATAGAAATGGGTCCTAAGACGCAGAGCAACCAGGGCAAGGCGCCTGAAGAAACTGGCCCTGCAGAGAAGACCCTGACTGCCGCCAGACTGGTTTGGAAACGGAGATATAAGGTGGATCAAAGCCATGCAGCTCTCTTGTCGAGTCTGAATCCGGTGCTAAAAAGCAGAAGCATTGGGTCCCATGTCTTGTTCCTTTTGATTCTCCGCGGTTACGGCAAATTGCAGATACTATTTCGAGCCGAGCTTATACAGGTGGTGCAGTGGTGTCTTCTCGGAGACAATGACATTGAATCACCTAGTATCGTTTCAAATCAGCGTCAGATTTACTGTCCATCCATTGCATTTGTGTTGTAGTATGATTCTCAGACCTACCTTCGTGGAATTGATATTTGCTCCCATCCGACAAATTGAGGATTTGTAGGTAGAGATTGGAAATAGTCATAGAGTTAGGTCTGCAATATGTGTTAAAATCCCCTTTGCTCGAGTACTTAAGCATCAGAAGACTCCACGTCTGGGGTTATTTTGGGTCGAGTATACCGTAGTAATCATAGACAGTTTCACAATACCAAGACCTTAAAATAGGACAGTAGTTATTTTTCAAATGAAGCATCGCAACCAATTGTCCATATGCTTCAAGATAAACGTGGCGCATAGCGAGGCGCTGGTCTTTTAGTGAGGAACCGCGCGCTTTAATCAGGACCCAGGAGCGAACCACAGTGGTTGAGTAAGCCGCGCTGGCTTCGACAGAGTGGAAAGATGAAACATCTAAGAGGGTGGCTAATGTTTCAGGTGCTCAGTAGGCAATAGGACAACAAGATTTCCTCGAGATAGCGCCCGACAGCATCATTTATCGCTGATCCCACTCCTGGCTGTAACCACGCGGTTAAGGGGGTGTGTGTGGTGAAGGATTTATAGAACATCGAAGTCCCACTGTGTTCACCTCTTACATCTCTATCATACAAGGTTTCAAGGTTCCAAGATTTCCAATCATCAGCTGGACTGAGTCTACATCTCCTACTCCCTGGGCCCCAGAACTTTGTGGAAGCAACCACACTCATTGCGAACTCCGGAAAAAAAAACAAGAAAAAGGCACAAAACGCAAAAAGCCTTGCCCACCGGATTCTACTAAGTCTTGTTGACCAAGCCTCTCCTTTCATCATTTTCAGTCCAAAATACGGTGAGCAACGCACTTCAAATGAGGAGGAAGAAACCTCGGGAACTAACCACCTACAGAGTAGTGCAGTTCAGTCATCAAAAATACACCCGAGCTTACATACGTACCATATTCGGTACCATTACCGTCTTGGACTGTCTATACCGTTATTTACCGCTCGTTCGATACGTTACCACTAGGCCTTTGTGTCGTCCTGCTCCGCCATCATACATCTTGGGGTCCAAGTGCTCGCGGTTTCTCCCCTTATCCACACTACTGGTCTACTCCTCCTATTCCGTGTAGCCAGCTTGAACTTTGTCTCGTTGGTTGCTCAAACTTTTTATAGCCTCCCCCCGCCCTTCAAAAACAACTTTGTTCTTGCGCTTCCCACACCTCTTCATTGCCTTGCGCATTGACTTGCAGCTCTCTTTTTATTATCTTACCTACCTCCATTGACTCTTAATTGTTCCCCTTGCCTTGTTTGAAGGCTTCTGTTATCAACTACTCCTGCATTATATTTCTTTTATTATATTTGCAGCGGGTTCTATTCCTTGTGACTCGACATCATGCCAGCTAAGCCTGTCTTGCCTCCTCTCAAGACACCCAAAACAATGACGTTCCCATCTGAGCTTCATGAAAGCCCTCTTACTGCTGGGTCTGATTTTATCAAGCGTGAAGAGGGTAGCTCCACACCAATCACTCCACCCCAGGCTTATACCGAGTTTCTGAAGGCTCTCACACCGGTCTTCACTAGTCCTGTGAGCGCGGGTGCTGAGTTTCCAAAATTCAAATTCGAGAAGCGACGCCCTTCCCCGATATCTGTGCCATCAAGCGCAACAAGCACGGTTTTCTCTACCCGCGACAGTCTTCCCGCCCGCGATAGCCCCAAAGTCGCCAGTGCCACACTCCCCCCACCCTCTCCCGCCCTGAGCCCACAATCCGCCAGGCTCCCTACAACTCTGCGACGTCTACGAATTCCACACACATGCATGTATTCGCCCGTGACAGACTCACCAGGAAGCGCACGCACAATCCGATCTCCATTTTCCCCCTCCGATTGGAAGATCCGATACATTGAGACACCGAAGAGTGCGGGCGGGAAGTCTGTTAGCGTGCGACAAGTTGTGACTAGGACTGTTACATACAAGCGGACACATCTGGATCCTCCTCCGAGAGGAAAGCGCCGCAAGACAAGTGAAAGCCAAGACATTTGATAGTCGAGTGAAGGGACACATGATCACATGTATCCTAGAAGAGTTTTGGCTTGAGCCAAATACGTGGCCGCTTTGCTTTGTTTTTGTTTGTCGTGCGTTGAGCCATTCAGTTCAGCTTTGTTTTGTTTTGTTTTTGTTTTTGGTTTTACTCATTGTTTCTGCTCAATTGTCGCAAGTTGCATCCTATCTCATTGTTGTGCGATCCGGTTTGATCTTGGGGTTCGGGGTATTGCCTTATTGTGTTTCTCGTTTAACAGGCGTGCCTGCATGACGAAGAGCTTAGGTGGAAGGAGAATGGAGTTTCTGACGTGGGTTTTTCATATCCAATCTTTGGTTTTAAATACGTTGGTGGCGGAGAAAAGGGGATACCTACATGGCTAGTTCCTAGCAACTTCAGTGGGGGCTGCATTTACTCGCTTGGTTTCTAGAGTTGTAGCCTACTCATCTTATTATGTATTCATTGCAAGAAAACCATTTGACTTCTAAATCTTGATTTGCAAGGATGAAAGCTCCTTATAATGACAATGAGCCGCTTGCTTTTTCTATTTATTTACCTTTTATGGCCTATATGCGACCTGAATCTCGCGCCCATAAGCTGAGGCGCATGACCAAAAGATATGGACCCCAATGGCAGACCGCAACATTTAGATGACGATACGGAGCACCGAGACCCAATGGGCTGTTTGACAGAGTCGTATCACTTGAATCCTTTGAAGCTACGTATATCTTGGGATCTGGGGCCGAATATAGTATTTTTGTCGCTTTGCGGCATACAGTCTAGCCCCCGACAGGGGACTAGATGGTTCCACGTGTCAGCCTCATCCGATGGTGTTGGAAATACACCTATGAAAGGAAAAAAACCAACAGCAAGGATCTTAGTTCCATTAAACCAAACTAATGCACATGCAATGATGACTTCCGAGAGGCTGAAAGCAGGGATCGCACTACACCTCCAAAAATCCCTAATCAACATCGACAACTTATAAAACAATAGGAACTTGAAAGGCATCCACGAGCTACTTTTTAGGGACTTCTGCGCGCTGGTTCAAATATCTCGCGTACCCATGGAATATGTCGAGTCCTTCATGGTTATAGCTAGGTAGGTATAACCCTCGACCTAGAAAACGAGATACCGTATGCATATAGCTCTGTCCTATTAGCTTCCAAGAGCCTGTGTTCAGCATCGTAGGCTTTTTCCTGGGCGCCACGTGAGCGGTAGAGATGCCCAATGTAAACATACACGCATAGAGAGCGTAGAAGGCTGAGTCAATGCGCGCGAGGCTCTTTGATCTGTTATTGTGAAGCGGAACTAGTAACATGGAACAGCTAATTGTGGCAACGAATCGCAGCTTTTCTGAGATGCGCCACAACCTCTTGATCCCTGCTTTAAGGACACAGCCCCCATATTGAGCCGCGTGTCCCGCTTTGGAGGAAATGTGCAGGTCTGTACTTACTCGAAGGATTTGGTTTAACCCGTGGTACCATCGAGATCCTTGAAAGAAGATGCCTGGTGTTCGAATTTAGAATGGTCTGAATTGGTCTTCCTCTTGGTCTTAGCCACCGCCCCTTCCTACGTATTGCATCTTGACCTATGTACTGGTATAGTATCAGGCCGGCCACTTCCGATGTGTTTTCATGATGTATTTAAATACGGTAGGTGGTATTAGTATTACACTGTATTCAGGTCTTGATGAAAATATCGGAGAATACAAGAGCAGGAATGAGATGGATCACGTGTATTATTCGGCATTAAGAATATTTCTATGCATATTATGGGTGAACCAGGCCAATAGAAGCCGTTGATGTATTTCAGGGGAGTATTGTTTCTTCGTGGAGGCAAATACATGCCTAGGTACGTACATACGGAGTAGATTCCCTCGAAATTCAGAACAGATACTCCGTACTTAGAAAGTTAAATGTACAGTAGTGTGATTATAATTTCCAGTAAACCATTTTAACTTTTTTTTTGTGATCGCACACTGACACATGGATCAATGAGGGGTGAGCATGGATCTACATCTTCTCTTATCACCTTGGTCCTTGGTCATCTCCCGTGGGTACATCCATTCAAAAGACCGGTCTGCCGAATATAGGTACCTCTGCCATCAGCTAGTCAGCAATATTTACAAGGTTACCTACTTAGCTATCTAGATACTTGCGTAAGATTTCACAAACATGATAGTGGCAACTCATAAATTACAGCCCTCGGGCATGTTTACATTATTGGTGCTCAAATATAAAATCTCCTAGTCAGTTCGAGGCATCATATTTTGTGGTAATGATGTGGGCCTTCCTACTATTAGGTAATCGTTTGTTTTATGACTTATTATTGTCGTTATTATTATCGCAGAGCGTGAGTGTGAAGGCCATTCTGGAAAGGAGACCTAAAAACAAGATTAGACCCACCTTTAAAATGTCTACCAATCATCATAAAAGAAATTATGAGGGTCTGACCACGGGCCGCTCATAACCTCAATTTAAGCGCCGGCGCTATCTCCAGAATGGACTAGCCTGTTCCCAAAGTGAGAACTAACAATCATTGTGTCCTGATTGGGTAACTTCAGCGGGCTCATCACGCGGGGAAAAGTCTATCCAGGGAGCTTACTGGAACACAGAGAACGTCTTTGACCACTCACAGCCATGATGCCCATCCACTCCGTACATTTCCGTTCCTTCATCTCCGGCGAGGTGCGTGCTATTTTTGGACCTAAAACGTTCCCACGCCAATCACTATAGAATACTCATTACCATTAAATCACCTAGCATTACTCCGTAGGATATTTCCTATTGGCATTTGACGAATCTGGCCCCAATACATTACTTGGATACCTTGATGGTTCAACTCAGGTGGAGGTTCAAACCCTCTAGTCATGGTCTGGACAGGTGGGGACGTTCCGTGACAGTACTCCTTGATTCTTGGCATGCAATTTGAGCACAAAAATGACCCGATGGGGTCGTGATCGCTATCACCACTAGTTCTCTGCGGGGCTGCAGCGATGGTCAGCTTCGCCATCGTGAAGAGTCCAAATTTAGCAGCACATCTGCAAGCAAGGAATCCACGCCTTGTGTCATTCTTGTTTAGTTCTGATGGAGTTAATATAGCCGTGGGCCATTATTGATCACTTACAGGCGTTGATCATAGCTTGCTTTCAAATTCTAAGCGCTGGTCGAGTTCCATGACTGTGCATGCTTCTGAAAGCATAATCACTGACATGATCTTCAATCAGATGCAAAGGGTTTCGTCACAGAAGTGGATTCACATGCATCGTCCAGGGTCTTTCTGCAGCGGACTCATGACTGAAGTGGATGTTATTTTTGGAATGCACTCAGTCTCAACCTCATATGTTGAAGGAATAACTCAGAAGGCCTCTATCTTTGGTGGCTATCTCACAATGATGGTTTGATAACATATTCAATCGCTCTATGGTTCATATTTGGGACTAAAACTTATAGTGTAGACGCTACAAAGAGACTACGGATCCTCAAGAGGTTCATGCGATCTATACTAAGGACAAACTCGTCTAGGGCAAAGCGACCAAATGACGCGACAGGGCTGTCAACCGAGCCAAAATCGTATAAAAATAGAAAAATAGACACACCATGGGATCGGCGGCAATTCCAATCATATGAATAGCACATTTCAAGATAATTCGTTGGTCTAGAAATAGAATATGGATTCTCATGTTTGATTGGGCGGTAATTCATCCCAGGCCTTGTGACGCACAGAAGGGAAGAGGGTGTTCCTAAATTTAACAATAACCCATGCATGCGCAGAACAACTTATCGAGTCAACCTACATACAACATAGTGGACCCTTAGTTAATTAAGTCGTAAGACTACTTCGTGCTCAGCACCTAGCTCTGCATATGCAGTTTACCAAATATAAATCTACTGTCTTGATTAGTTCGGTCAAGTCGCTTTATTTGGATCCAAGAAGACTGACCACCATTCACAATATCCCTCCCACTTGTCACCTACTTGTCGCATATACGTTGTACACACCTCCCCCTCTTTTTCCGCGATACCTCTATTCTTAGAATAACTTCTTGTTAATTTTAGATCATAGATCGTCGCATTATGCAAGGGCATCCCATCCCGTGTTGATTCTACGCTACAAATTCCGTTCCGCTCACAAACCCCGCTGCACCCAACGGTCCCAGAATACACACTGATGCATCTCAATGGCGCCCAGTCCATTTCAATCATTGATACCATGATTAGCACTGACCATGGTCCATTTCTGATATGTTTCTGATCTGAAATCCCTATTTCATTTCCAAACAACGATTTCAGTATTGTACAGTATCATACAAGCCCTATCGTTTACCTCGTTTCTCAAAGCCAAGATATCTAATACATTAGTCAATTCTAAATAAAGATACCTATCTGTGCGCAATGCTTGCTTTGACCTATATCGATACCCCTGTTCGGATATCACTCATTTGATCAGTTATAGATAATCGCCATTCGATGGAGCTCTTGTGAATAACCAAGCACACTGCTCCCTAAAGACCAGCGACTCGTTCTCCCCCCTTTCTAATGAGGAAGATACATGATGTGATGGTCTTCGCTTCTCTTTCGACGATAAGCGACTATTGTTGGACTTGGTTACAGTTGCGGAGCAAGTGACCCCTCCACCCGAAGGATGATCGGCTAGCCGAACTATTCATATATTCCTTGTCCAGGCTTTCACACTTTTCCGCTATGATCGACAAGCACGACACATGCCCCCTTGTGCATGTTGGCACAATTTTATCTCGCCAGAACATTTCAAGCTTGTTGATTGATCATTCCTAGATGTTGGAAGGCTACGGGCCACCACCACTACCCCCAGGCGCGGAAAGCGATGCTTGACCGGCAGGAGTACCGGAGGCAGGGCAAACCCGGCCATCATTACACGAAGCAGTGTAGCTGATTGAAATATACCTAACAGATGCAATCATTTATCGGTTGCACTCGCAGCATCAGATGCCGTCTACAATACCTCGGGCCAGCACTGCGCTCAATTACGCAGATTATCACTTGACTAGTGGTTCAAGGCTATATCTGAAACTATTGTCTGGATAGGCCATGATGCAATCAGCGTGTCGGGGTCAAAAACAGCAAGCGACATTTGGTTATGCACGGCATCACACCGTGTCACACTGCATCGTCCAAAAATAGATTTTCGAGAATACGCCTTGCCCAATCTCCAATTTGCATAACAAAGGAAGGACCCAACAACCCGAACCCCGGAGGTTTATTGAAAATCGTGAATTTCAAATAAAGGAAGCAGTCAGTGGTTGATCGAGATTGGATTATTGATCAAGGAAGAGAAAGATGAGAAAGAACCACATGGCTGCTTCTATATTTAGAGGCGGGGCAGGCCAGGATGCACGTTGTTGATGTGATGGATCGGCCTCCCCCTGCGCATGCCGACGAGTAATAATGAAGAACCGATGACAGTCCAACTAGAAGTAGTTAAAGTGGCGTTCTTGTGGACAAAAAAACACCCCATTAGCGCTGGGAAAAGTGTATCACAATGAAGCCAGAGAGAGGACATTTCTGGAATCCCGTGATCGACCCGCCTCAAGGCCTCCCCTCCCCTCCATCAGTGCAGCTTTACTCTCATTCCTCTTAGCACTCAGCCCCATACACACTGCCTTTCTTAATCTGTGGAGCGGCATACCTAAGCACAACCCAATCATCCCGTGCCACTGCCAGACCGAGTACCATATTTGTTTGACTCCAGCCTGCACAGTGCACAGCCATGGCTCAAGTACCCCCCGCCTTCACACCAGACAGCGAATTCGCTGAGTTTGAGACGCCATCTTGCACCAGTAATGGGGGCCTATCGATAACTGCACTGGCCCGGTTCGAGTTCGAGGCCGGCAAGGCCAACGATGGCACTAAAATCCTGATGATTGAGTGGGAGGACGACGATCTTACCCGATCCTCATCTGGGGGCTTCTGGAACGTTTCATGGACTGGTAAGACTACCGTCTTACCCGCCGATGAACGGCCTTCCGATAGCCTGCGTCGCTTTTACCTTTTATTGCCGCCCAATGTCACCATCCCGCCTGTCGTGACACTATCATACGAGCTCCAGGGCACACCGGACGAAATAGCCGCTCTCGCCGAAAAGAGGCCCCCACAAAGTCGTGATACCTTTCAACTGAACCCTCTTCCCGCGATATTTCCTCCTGGGCTGGGCGCCACCGGCCGGGCGGCCGGCAAAAAGGGCGTGTTACACACTATCTGGGCAAAGAAACGACTCCGTGTTCTTGAGGAGGAGATTGCTGCTGAGTCTCAAAACAACATTGAAGGTATTGCAGTTCACATGGCAATCCAGGAAAAGGAGTGGATTGAAGAAAACTTTGGAGTCGGGTCGCGCGCTGTCGACTTGGTTACTGGCAGTGACTCCCTGGATTCATCCTCTGTGTACCCGGCCACACCGGTATCACCTGTCAACAGCAAAAAGCTGGGTGACAAGCTCAAGGGACTTAGGCTCCAGACAAGTGAGAAGGACCTGGCTGTGAATAATGGTATGTATCCTTGTTTCCAAGCGTTGCTTTTTTTGTTATCAGCTCAACTAATCAAAAGCAGATTTAGCTCCCGATACCGAGCATCTTCTTTCGCCTCAATCTCCCGATGTCGCTGTCTCCTCGTTCAGCTCATTCCGTAATGTTGCTCATAGGCACATCCACTCCATGCCGACACCAGACACCAATTCGGCTCCTACTCCCAAATCTCACACCAACCCTTCCGTTCCGGAACTACCTAAGCCGGTTGCATTCTTCCCACCCTCGGCTGTACAGGAAGCTCAGCAGAACAGCGGCCCCACCGGGTTCGCAGCCATGGGCGCAATCTCGCGTACCCCGAGCAATGATTCCGGCGAGGAATTGTTCGCCAAGGCACTGAGCCCACGCTCACCGGATCTCCCTCGGAGCCCATTCTCATTCCGTTGAACTTGAATTTCTCATGCATGATATGATACCACACCATCTTTCACGACTTGCGCAATGATTCCCCCTCTGCGTCGCCATACCATACGTCCACCTTACATGCATCTATGATCGTTTGTCTTTCTTTTCTGCTCTGTCCATACCATACATTTCGGGCACATATCATGCCATATTCCTGCTTTTTCAAATGCTATCTTGTTTTTTTGTATGGACGTACCATACCATATCTATGATCACCATATGTACATAGACGAATATCGGATCTCATGCCCTCCTTGACAATTAAGAAAAAAAAAGGCGTCTCCAATGATTTTCTTTGCGACAGCAATCCCCGTCTGCGTAGGCTACTAAAAAAAGAAAATTATAATAGCTACCAAGCAAAACAAGTAATCAGAGGCACCATCCCACACCGAGTATTCATATCCCTAAGACAAAACACGAACAAAAGCAAGAGAAACAACCAACGACTAGAATCAATTGCTCTTCTTACGCTGACTTCCCTGCCGACCGGACTTCCCCGCAGTCGCAGTCGACGAACCAGAAGCAGTAGCAGTAGCATCACCAGACTCCTTCTCACTCTTCTTGCTAGTAGCAAACGATTCATCCTCCTGCGCATCCTTGCGCTCCGCATACCACTGACCAGCCTGCAGAACCAAGATACCAACAAGAACAAGCGCGAGAATAGTATTACTAGCAGAAAGGACCTTGAGCGAGTCCTCGCGACCGAGGATCTGCTCATTCTCGTCGGCGGAGGCAGCCAGCTCAGAGCCGTACTGCCCGGCCGAGGCGAGACGTAGACCCTTGACGATGTTGGCGATGTAGACTGTCACGCCGCACATGTAGAGGACCAGCGAGGCGCCGTCGAAGAGCATGTTTGATTCGGAGGGCTTGTAGAGCTTTGTGAGGAGGCCGGCGAGACCGAGGAAGATTACGATGTGCAGGATGCGTGGGATGAGCGGGGGCGAGGCGTGCAGGAAGCGGAGATGCGCTTCGAGGTAGTCATAGTGAGCGGCCGGGGTTGTCACTGTCGACCATAGGATCGGGTAGTCGTAAGGGAAGAGGGAGAAGATAATGCCCAGGAAGAAACAGGTTGCTGGTTGGGTGAGATTGGGTTAGGCTTATTACAGTCTCGTGGCCTCTTTGCCGTTGGGATCCGGGGGAATTGGTGATGCGATGGACTTACGGCAGACAATGAGGAAAGTCGCGAACGACCCGCTTTTGAAGGCCATTGTGAGAATTTGGAAAAGCAGAGATTATTTTGAAGGGAAAAGAAGATGACCAGGGGCAAGGCTGATGTCCTCTAAGTATCGCTAAGCGGGTGCCAAGGCCGGGGCCGAGAGATAAGGATGGTTTTTACAAATTGAAGTCCGAGCATTTGATGAGATTGGAAATTGGATCATTTAATCATTTAATCATTGAATGGTTTAATCATTTGATATGAGACTTGAGAATTGATTTTGATAAATAAGAGTATATGATACAGATTTCAACGCCTTTAGCGCCGTTTCATAAATGATGCGAACAATGGTATCTTCCAGAATATCCCGTAAATGCAAATGTACATAACAACATCATCGCTGGTATCGAGGCAACGACTCGTCTGCATGCGCCGTCCCACCGACCAGCTGGTCGTCCTCATCAAAGACTGGCGCACTGGGCCCAGCGCTGGGTTCCTGAGTACTGGGCTCGTCTTGAGGTGCACTCGCCTGCTCCTGGAGTCGATGACGCTCAAGCTCTTGTTTATCGTCGGCTGATACACGTGGCTCACTAGGTCCAGCGCCGTTGGCAACGACAGTCTGTAGGGATTCCGCAGAGCGGACAGTATGCGGCCCTCCGTTTGTATCTGGTGACGGCACATGCTGGTAGTCTTGAAGATGATGATCATCTGGCAAAACCGGCGCGGTCGGGGCCTCCATTGGTGCTGTAGATGGCCCTGCCTCATCTTCGTCGGGTGGTTGACTAGGCAAGAGAGCTTCTTCGTGACGTCGTACCCGTGTTTTCTCGTCAACGGGCTCCTCAACCTCTGGAGGCGCAACCATAGGGTCCATCGGCTGGAAATTTTCAGAGTATTCTTCAGGATACTCTGCCCAATCCGTCTCCTCGGGGAAATACTCCTGTGTCCCATAGTCGCCATGAGAATTAGGCATTGGACTCGCCTCTGGCCACTCCTCCCCATCAACGGGGTTAAGTAGAATTGCAGATGCAGGGGGTGCCGTTTGTGACGTGGTCGATTCACCAGCCGTGGATGATGTACGTTTCGTCGTTTTCCCTCGTTGTGAATCACGCGTCCCAACCACAACTTCAAAGGCCACCGAGATCACACCCTTTTCACGGCGGATTGCGTCCGTGTCCAAGATGTTGCCAGCCCAGTTGGCAGTAACGCCACTCGAATCGGCTGGATTGAGGACCTGCCCGCTAGGAGAAAATGTAGTACCACCGGAGACCATATTGAAACGTGGGATGAAGCGGTCTGGTGAGGTGATTTTCCCTCGTAGGTCCGTTACGACTTCCACATAGTACCGAAAATTGATCATGGCTCCCGGTACTCGTGTGATAGTTGGAAATGCGTCTTCGGGTATTCGGATGGATGTCTTTACAATTGCAGTCATAGTACTTGGATCAACGATCAGCGGCGCGAATGTCTGCGACAAATCTTTGCGAAAAGTGCTGCTTGTCCGACTGGTTCCCAAGGTAAGTCCTCCAAGTCCCGTCCGTGATCGCGGATAACAGTCTTCGTATACCGGCTTTTTCCCGGCCACTGTAGTGCCGATGGGAATTGCAGGATGAAGATCAATGCGACCTTGGCGGTATAATGTGACCATGATTCCATGCGCACTGCGCACTTGTTTACAATGGTTGATCGTGACTGTGATGGGTAGGGTATCGCCGGGGAGCACGCCGGCGCGCAGAAGCTCGGCCTTTGCGGTGATGGTTTTATCTGAGATAGACGGGGTCACACTGCGACCCTCGCTATTTTGTCCTGTGCTTGCGGATGAACTGGGATCGCTGGCGATTCGAAAGCTTTGGCTGCTTTCGCTAGGCCGGCTGGATGAGCTGACATTGCTTGGTGAGGGGCTCAGCGGTGGTCTGGTATCTACAGACGGTGCTGCGCCACTAATAGGGGTATCGACCGAGGATGTGTCCGGCGCTGCGGTGGCGTCGGAATTTGTTGATTTGGCTTTTCCCTTCGGTTTTGAGCGCCTTGAGATCGGTTCCAATGTAACTATACGGGCCCTGGGTGCAGGGAAGGGTGCGATGTCGATATTTTCTAGAAGATTGACCCGTCTTCGGCATGTGAGTGTAGGGTTCATGGTGGTCGGTCGGGTAAGGGTAGAGGTAAGTGAGTAGCCGATGGTTCCACGTTCAAACTGCAGTTGTCCGTTTGATTAGCATATTTGGATAAAATAAGGGGGTCGCATCAACAAACGCACATTTATGCTGCTGGGAAGCGCATAAGGAGGAAGCCCCATTTCAAAGCGAAACTTGTAAATGCCCTCCTTCAAGCGTCCATCGCCACAGAGCACAACCTCATCCTCAAACAAGGTTGCTAATCCATTGCCCAAGTATTCTGCGCCTCGTCGACCCCGCCCGGGTCCTAAGAATCCCAAGTCGGGGGTTGCTTCTCCTGCCGGAATCGCATTCTTGAACACCTTGACATAGCCGTGGAGGCATACGACTATATGCGTGATGCGAACGGGCCGTACGACGGTCACCACGACGGTGCCTTTGATGATATCGCCGGGGAAGTAGGAGCGCCATGGGTCATCCGGGTCGATATAGAAGTCGGTGATGCCTCGATTTCGTTGACCGAGCGGGGAGCGAAACTTGGACAGGAGAGAGTTGCGATTCCGACTGGCCGGCAACGTGGGTTGGGTTGGAGGGTTGGCGGACATGACACACAGCCGCCGTTTACTGCATCTATACAAGACAACGTGGCAGATGTGAGAGGGATGGGGATGATAAACGGTGACCGGTTTGGCACCGATCGGGCAGATAGGGACACCAGTATTATCTGGGGCAGCACGGAATGGCGGGGAATGGTCGGACAGACCAGTAGGCAGTCAGCCTACGTCAAGGAATGCAATCAAGCGACACAATAAGTCTCTGTGCTTTTGTCGAAGGGTCTAGCGTGCAGGACCAATGCACTGGGCACGATCTGATTTCCAAAGGTCCACGGAATGTATCCTTGTCCACGCGCAAGAGATTCCCCGGGTCCAAAGAAAGGAATGGGGGTATTATGATCGAGGGCCACTGCACCACATTGTTTCTTGTGACATCGAAGCGCGAGGCAGGATTTCGACGGTACCCCCGCCAGGAACTCGCAGTGTATCGGGATGCAAGGTCAGGTCGCAAGATAAGGGTGTGGATATTGCCGGTGAGAATGAAAGGCTTGAAAGGGGGCCACTAAGTCAGTATCACGAGATACTGTGCTGTAGTCGGGAGTCTAGAACGGGGGTCGGGGGGGTCGGAGACCGGGGAGAGAGGGAAAGGCGTAACTGGAGATGGCGCGAGATCCGGAGGAATGTGGGACTCGAGAACGCACGAGCCAATGTTAGGAGACGATGAGCTAGTCGAAAAAGGGGGGGAAGAAAAGAGGAGAGAGGAGATGCAATAATAAAAGAGATGAAGAGAGAAGTGAGAGTCGGGAGTTCGCGATAAGCCTCCGAGAGGCGGAGAAACGAAGATGGTTATTCGCGTGTCGCACGGTCAAGCTTCTCTTGGTACTCAAAGGTGGCTCAGCTAGTTTCCTGTCCCCCTTTTTTTTAGGGCAATTTTATGGATTATCACTTCATTTTTAATCTTCAGGTTTTTTTTAAAAAAAAATAATATTAAATATTGAATTTAGTTTCAGGTTTCACATAATTTCCCCAAGGTTGCCATGTGCTAAGCAAACCTAAGCTTTTTTTTCTCCCATCTTTATCCTATAGTTCACGAAGACCCTCTTCGTCCACGTACTCGTCTCCATAACATTCCCGTAGGATACCTTCGATGATTTGTCGATCTCCACTCGCTAATTTGCACAAATACTCCTCGAGGATGTAAATATTATCTGTCCACTGCAGTGCTTGCTGTCGGAACCCCGCTAACTCCTCTTGGACCTGCTTGACACCCTTGCTGCTGAGCGAATTGAGGGGTCCGGAGAGTTGGGCCTCTGTAGTCCGTACCCGATCAATTTCCATTTGGAGTTGGGCTTTGTTGGCCATGAGGGAATCCCTTTCATCTTCCTCATCCGTCTCCTCCGCTCGGCGCATGGTCTCGGCGGCCAACGCCGCTTCTGCGTCGGTGTAAGACTTTCGGGCTTTCTCCACTTCCATATTCACTCGGTTTAACTGGCGCTCCTGTGCGTGCTTTTCGTCGCTGCTGAAACTCCAGTACCAGTTCCCACTGCCGATCTTCTCAACTCGTAGTTGACCCTCATCGGTCAAAGCTTGAATGTATTCCTTGACCTGGATGCCATTGATGGATGCAACCGAGGGTAGCGTCTTCTCGAGATCTTTGAGCGTGTGACAGGTTCCAGTGGCGCGGAGATGAGTCAAAATTAAATCTTGTTTGTCGCTTTTGGTTAATTTGGGCTAGTGGTGCGTCAGTAGTCCCATTTAAATGAACCTGAACCCTGTCCACGTACCATCTTGCACGGACTGTCAAATGGGTTCAAAAAAGCTTATCAATCCAGCGTTCACTCATTGGACAAATATGAGGCAGCTAAGCATTGGTGGAGGCGCAATGATGAGTCCAAGGTCAGCGGTTCCCTCGGCCCCGGGGAACTGCTTACCTGCCACACTACTCCGTACACATGGAAACCCCGTGCCTCAAAGAATACAAGTTCTTCCATTTGACGCTTACCTTTCCTACTCTAAGGGATTTTCAGAATTGTTTTTCTTTTGTTTGAACACGTTGTAAAATTATGACTGTAGAGACTACTAACCCTGCTCAAGATAGCCTTGTTGGCAGCCATCACACTAGATTCACTCAAGACTAGATCAAACCCGACCTATTATCCCCTGAGAACCCAGCCAATTCATGGAAGACGCTACTTGGGTTAGAAATGTCAAGTGAGACAAGATTTGGCTGCAACAGAAACGAGGTCTCGCAACAAGATCTCGCCATGACGCCATCAATAATTAAACCGAGACTGCTGTAGGATGCACAGCATCCCCAAGATTGTGCTTTGACTCGGCGAGGCATTCGGTGACGCATTCGGCGAGGGCTCTCGGCACCCCTGCCAGTCGGCTAGATATTGGTTTAATCACCGCAAGTTCTCTCCCTGGAGGTATTACTCTGTGTAAAGCTCCCTTGGAGACCTTCGTGTAGCGGGAGGCGCACAGGAAGGCGCAGCAAAACTATTGTCTTACACATCAAAGTCTGACTTTTGTCTCTCTGCGTGCCATATAGTGGTGGCAGCGACTGGGATATGTGCCGATGCCATGTGCAGCGTGGCTGTGCCACGGCAGTACCTGGGACGACTTGATTCCTTTTCGAGGGGTTTGGCCGAAGCTTTGCAAGATCGCGTGTAGCTTGACACAGCTGCAGGCATCAAAAGCCCCCGAGAGGAGTCGACCGCGGAGAAATGGATGTAACGTGAATAGAAATTTCAACACCATCTCATCCAGTCATCGTCTTTCATCAATCTCGGTGTCAAAATCGGTTGTAACAGAAACAGAACGAGCCAATTTGCGTCGTTTTGATCTCTGACGGACGATGCTATTTGCTCGTTTCCTTCGCGCTGCTCGTGCTGCTGATCTAGTTGTGGTGTCGCTCTCGAGGCCCGTCTTATCGTCCTCTTCCTCCGACAGTTCTTGTCCTTCAACCAGGGCTAGGTCTCCAGTTTCACCCAGTTCCTCCTTGGCCATCTCTTCGATCAGGATCCCCAATGCAAGCAATGCAGTCTCATCCATGGTCTGATGATCATCTTTGCCGTTATCTGCCGTGGCGTATTCATAGTAGTCGGCTGCATAGGCATGTATTGTCTCAAGGAGGTCGGAGTTCGGGAGAGCTTGATCAGAGGGAAGATTCTCATGCGCGAAGTAGATTTTCTCCTCAGTCGATTCTGCTGGAATGTTCTGTTTGCGATATAGAAGCTCCTCTGGACGCAGACTTCGAGCGCCTGCGGTTGTGTCGCGGTATTGAGAAGCGACTGTACGGGGAGCGTTGACACCGCGGGGGTTGACACGACCTAATTATAATTAGATTCCATTCGCTCTGAGAGCTTGGAAAACATACCAGCTATCACATCGTAGACGTTGGCGCGGCGTCTTATGTGCCTGGAAGGCTTATCGCCCAGTGCTTCCTCCTTATCTTCGACTGGCTCGACAAAACTGTCTTCATCCAAGTCAAGTGACCTGGCAACAGACATACTTTAGGTTTGCCAGGAAGACCAATCAAGGTTTGGCAAATCAAACAGTGATGTGCAGGTGCAGCGAATAGTGAATGAAGATCGAGGATCTCTTGGAAAGCTACCAAATTCGATAAATGCGCCGGTCCAACTTTAATCCGGTGAAGCATACCATCATCGAGTGCTCTCGACTTCTCAATGCAAAGCACCAGCGCTGATGAATGAATGAATTCCTATCTCCTTAACAGAGCCCTTGGGTCTGTAAATCCAAATGAATTCCATGTTGCTCAAACAACCCGGCTAGTACACAACCTTGAGCCCGCTCCGGGCATACGGTTCTCCAGCCGCAGAGCAGCTGCGCCAACGGACCAGTCTGAAGATGATGTGGCGCCTTTAGATCAAGAGCTAGGTGTTACGGCGGAGGTATTTGCTCACAAGTCTGGTGTGAACTGCCTGGCCATCGATCAGTTTGAAGGCCGATAGTGCGTGTGCAACCACTTAGCATCCAACAGTTGCCAATCTAACATGAGGGTAGTATGATATCAGGAGGTGCCGATCCATCGATTCACCTCTGGGACCTTGAATCAAGAGGCTCAGAACTCGAACATGTTCATCAGTCCTGTGCGTCCGTCAGCAAATCCTCTCACCCCGACGCGCATACACATGCGATTACCTCCCTCTCGATCTACCCGTTCGATCCCGTCCCGTCAACGATCTTCTCGACAGCACACGATGGTACATTAAAACTGTCGGCGCTGCAGTCGCCCTCCATCACCCCAATCCATACATTTAACCTGGACTGTACACCATATTCACACTCATTCTCCTCTCAGCCTGGGTCAACACTGCTCGTCGCAGTAGGCACGTCTGAGCGGTCGGTCCGACTAGTAGACCTACGATCTGGACTATCAACACAAGGTCTACCGGGACATAATGGCGCGGTCTTATCAGTAGCATGGGCACCTCACCGGCCGCATCTCCTAGCCTCTGCATCGGTCGACAACCGAGTAATCATATTCGATGTGCGTCGCGGAGGTCATAACTCTGCCATTGCTACCCTGGACATGGACGATCCAGTGGGACTGATGGCCCCGGGAACTGGATCTGTACCGGTATCATACGAGAGTCGACCAGCCTTCTCCCGGCATGCGCGTGCGCACAATGGACCTGTGACCGGAGTACGGTGGACCTCTAATGGTAGTCACATCGTCACGACGGGACAGGATTCCCGGATTCGAGTATGGGACTCCGCAACAGGCGCCAATACACTTGTTCATTTCGGCCCTCGGGTCCGTAATAGCTCTTCCTCGCACCTGGCTGAACGGGCACCCTTAATCGTGCCGAGAGGGTCTATGAATCCAGGTCATGAAACACTACTGTGGCCGAATTTCAATGAGCAGGATGATCGTGGTGAGGTTTTCATGTTTGAGCTCCGCGAGGGGACACTCGTTAAGCGTCTCCGCGTCCCGGGCCTCATGGCTGGTTCGCAGAATGTCCGTGGTCGGTCAAGTGCTTTGAGCGCTGGGCGTATCAATGACCTTGTCTGGCGAGGGAACGGTGCCTCGGGAGAGGGGATAGAGCTGTTCTCTGCGCATGGCGATGGAACGATCCGGACATGGGTGTCTCGCGAACCGGACGGCGAACCCACCGAAACCGAGGAAGCAGCTCAGGCCGATCGCAAGAGGAAGCGAGATGTACTGGACGAGGTCTATCGGGGATTTCTCGCGCCTGACCAGCCCGGGCTACGAATCTAAAACGATTGAATAGCCATACTCTACGAAGGAAGTTTAATAAGATGTTTCTGAATAGTATTGAGTTTTTTTCCATCTGACAAACGCCATTCATAACATCATGCACCAGACAGCGCAGGGTCGAAGGAAACCAGCCATCGGTTAAGCAGAACCTCTACTCCTCCTGATAGCGCTCAATCACACTCCGGCCATACTTGGCATGCTTGAAATCGCGAGTATCACCATGGCCAGCGTGATGATTAGGGCCCATGTAGGCATGCTTGGCCTCGATGCCGGCCGGCATGGAGTTGCCCGTGCCGCTGATGACATCGCCGGCCTCGCCCACATCCCGGGTCGAGCGTGGCAAGTCGGTAGTGTTGTCAGCGGCCGTCGCTGTTGTGGGCTTGGCGATACCTTCGTTTTCGAAGCCGAAGTTCTCGGCGCGCTGGTCTGGGCGTGGCACTGAGGGGATGGTATTCATCATGCCGGCATCGTTGGGCATAGTCGTGCCTTGGGCGGCCATTTCGGAGAGAGTGCCGCCTTGGTGGGGGTCTTGCCGAACCATTTTGGTGGTGAAAGTAGTTGTTGGATTTGAAGTGGTTTGGTGTCCTGCGGAAGTTGGGATAATGAGGGCTGAATGAGGAACTTGGGTTGGGGCAGCGTGGTTGGATCCAACGAGATCAGACTACACTGGTACTCTCTTATATTCCGCTCCGGGGTCCTGTACTGCTGGCACTGATGTCACAACATTGGACATTGCCTACATGTAGGGATGATGGGCAATGATATCACATGGTATTGATTGGTTGTTCATATTAACCACATAGAAAACGTGCAACAAAACAAGTAAGAAGATGCCGTCAGTTAATATGCCAATGCCAAAAATCGTTAGACATCGAGAGTCAAATTACCTGGAATTCAAGTGGATTCAATGTTTTACTGTCCTTTGCCTTGAGAATTCGCAGTGGCGAAACCAAATGCCCAGTTGTTATCAAGGTAATCTGGCCACCCCATTGGAGTCTAGATGTTCGGGATCACGAACCACAAATGAGATCTTTGTTGAGATTGAGTGTTTCACTGATGATGCATGAAGTTCTACAATGTACGAGTGAAGTGACAGTCGGCGATGGGTGGGATTTAGGTAGATTGTTCTAAACTGTTACAGCCGAGGTGAGTTAAGAGTAGGAAGAAAGGTAAAGGGAAGTTTTTAATGCAGTGAACGTATAACATCCTTAAGGAAATATCGGTCATTAAAGTGCAGTCAAATGGTTAAGGTAAAAAAGGTTGTACGGAAATGAATGTGTTCGAAGAGAACAGGAAGGGCAGATGCCATAACGAGTGACAAGAAACGAATGATACATCAAACACCTAGGTCAGATCAGGAACTATCTATAGGATGAAGGCAAGGACACCCATGACCGCGGCGGCGGCAGAGACAATGCCGCCAGAGAGGCGGGCGGCGCCACCCTCGAACATGACTCCATGAGAGACAGAAGCCGACGCAGAGGAAGAAGGAGAAGCCTTCTGCTCGGCGGAGACGCCACTGGGGATCATCTTGCCCATGCTGTTAGACGGAGTGGCCTGGGAGAAGGCACCGTACGAGGCAGGGGTGGCCATGGGCACATGAACAGCGATCTTCGAGTACGAAGGACGCTGGGCAGCATAGTCAGAAGGAGCGGGAGCCGAGGCAGGGTAGGGGTTAGCTCCGACGGAGGGCTTGGGGTAGCTGCCGTATGGGGCACCTCCAGAGGAGGGCTTGGGGAAGCTGCCGTATGACTCGGCAGGGCCGGAGGGCTGGGCCCAGCCTGAGTATCCAGCGCTAGTTCCGGGTGTGGGTGCGGCCATGGGGACGTGCGCCGGGATCAGGTTATCAGTAGGGGGAATGGCGTACGGGGGGTGCTCAGCATCAGGGCCGGAAGGAGCGGGACGTGAGGGAGCGTAGGCGTCGGCTCCAACGGGGTGGTGGGGATCGTTGGCAGGGCTGGAAGGAGCGGGGCCTGAGGGAGCGTAGACGTCAGCTCCGTCGGGGTGGTGGGGAGCATTGGCCGGGGTAGGATCGTGCTCGAAGGCGGGAGCCGGCTGGTAGACCACATGTGTCGCCTCAGCAGTCTTGTATTGGGTCTTGGTCACGGTGTGAACAACCTCGTGCACCTGCGCAGCGCACTGGGGGGCCTCGACATGCTCCTCCCGGGCGTGCTCAGGAGAAGCACCGGGGTGGACGTGGGTGAATTCACCCTCAATAGCGTGGTTGTCCTCATTGTGCTCGTTCACATCGGTGCTGACACCAATGTCGGTGGGAGCGGAGAAGGAACTGCCACCATCATTCCCAGAAGGACCTCCAATGGCGGTACCACCGCCAACACTAGTCTCGGGGGTAGGAGCGTACGCACGGCGGCCAAAGGCGATGCTTCCAGCAGCCGGTCCGTTGTTGTTGTTTTTCAACTCAGTGAGTTCGGTCTCGAATGTGGTGTGGGGCTCATAGTGAGGCTTGTAGCTAGGGCTGTAGTGAGGAGCGTAGTGAGGCTCCGGGTGGTTCTCGTAGTGAGGTTCAGGGTGGTTCTCGAAGTGAGGCTCGGGGTGAGGCTCATAGTGAGGCTCGGAGTGAGGCTCATAGTGCGACTCAGTGTGAGGCGCGAAGTGGGACTCCGGGTGAGGCTCAAAGTGACCAGCGGGAGGAGCACCACCGTGACCAGGGGGGCCAGGCACACCACGGCGACCAAATGCAATGCTACCAGCGGAAGGACCGTTGTTGTTGTTCTTCAACGACGTGAGCTCATGCTCTACGGTGGTGTGGGGCTCGTAGTGAGGCGCGTATGTAGGGCTGTATTGAGGCTCGTAGTGAGGCTCCGGGTGGTTCTCGGTGTGGGGCTCGGGGTGGTTCTCGTAGTGAGGCTCAGGGTGGGGAGCGTAGTGAGGCTCGGAGTGAGGCTCATAGTGCGACTCGGTGTGAGGCTCATAGTGAGACTCGGGGTGAGGCTCAAAGTGACCAGCGGGAGGAGCGCCACCGTGGCCAGCAGGGCCGTGGTTCTCAGAGCGACGGAAGGGGCCAAAGGGGTGAGCGTAGATATCCTCATGCTTCAGGCCGATGGAGTGGTCATCCTCGTTATGCTCACTGACATCAGTCGAGGTCTTAATGTTAGTGGGAGCGCTGAAGCTCTGGCCACCATCGTTGCCAGAGGGGCCACCAATGGCAGTGCCACCAGCGTGAGGCCCGAAGCGCTTCCCAAAGGCAGCATGAGGGTTGTAGCCGCCACGCGAGGGCCCGCTGAAGTGAGGGGGAGGGTGCAGAACCACAGGAGGAGGAGCATAGATATTCTTGTCCTTGATGTCGATGGAGTGGTCATCCTTGTTCTCATCCTCAACTTCGGTGTTGAAGACACCAGTCACAGACATATCGAAGCTCTGGCCCTCATCATTTCCGGAGGGGCCACCGATAGCAGTCCCACCTGGAGCACCACCACGCTTTCCCTTTCCAAAGGGTCCCATTCCAGGGACCTGGGGGCCGTTCGCAACCGGGTGGCCAAATGGCACAGGCACCACCGGAGGGCGAGGGTACACATCAGTGTGCTTCAGCTTAATGGAGTGGTCATCCTTGTTCCACTGGTTGACCTTGGTATCGGTCTTGATACTAGCGGAGTAGGGGCTGACGAAGCCACCGTCGTTGTCATTGCCAGAAGGTCCACCGATGGCGGTACCACCAGCCTTGGGGTGGAAGTCATGCTCGTGCTGTACGCCGGGTTAGCTAAAGACTCAGTATATATCCAGCCCAAGATAACATACACGTTCAGCAAACTGAGCCTGGGCAGCAACTGCGAGCAGTGCCACGGGGATTCCGCCGATGAAACCCTTCATGACTGCGGTGCTTGGGAGATATTACTGTAAATAAGGCGAATGCTTTTGCGCGTAGGAGTTAAAAGAGTGACTGAAAGCGAGTGCTACAGGAGCAGGATAAAAGAATGGCTCGATTGATAGAATATTCTCCCTTAGAATACACTGAATAGTAACCTAACTGACGGAGATGTTCAGACCTTTAGTAGTTTCTTCGCATTCATGATCGCCCGCTCAACAAGCAAGTGAGAATGCCATTGCATCAACAGGGACTACACCATGACTTGAAGCCAAGGCGTAGGTAATACCATTAGAATGTTGCCAAGAATGAAAAACAACTCCAACAAGTGAGAAAATGCCCCTCGATCCTGGTCAGATCGTAAACAGTGGCCATGAAATCCCTAGAAAGGTGGTGATATTGCATTCCGCGGGATGAGAGGGATAGATCCACCACCTGGGTAGTAACCGCGGCATTTAGAGATCAAGCAAGCCCCTTGGCTGACCGGCAATATTTTGCTTGACAAATTTGCACAACTGGTTCGAAAGTGATGCCATTGTCATGTGCGACTCCTCCCAAACAGACTGAAGTATGGACGATCTTGGTACACACTGTACCTGACTCGCGATAGGCTGACTGAAACGAAACACCTCACGACCGCACAACATAGGATTCCCGGTGATGTCAAGTGGTTGACTGAGATCCGAATGTTCACTTGAACACACGTAGGTCTCTTGTAATCGTTCACGTTACAATAGCAATACGTGCGTACCTAGGTAGTGACTGAGCTTGGTAGCATTTATGCAGAGTTACGCTGAATCTGTTCAGTGTCTCACTAATTATCCAATTTACTCTAAGACCATTGCATGCATCAATGCGCTGGTCGCTACTCTCGCTCTCAACAACAATATTGTTGAAGCAAAGGAATGTGTCCCGTCTTCGACATTCAAATCCCACCGCCCTCACTGAAGAGGACACAGAGGGGAAACGAACTTCCTATCGAGGATCATCTATCTCCTGAGCCGATCAGTCCCGTAAGACCGAAGTCCGTAGGACCGAAGGCAACACATCGTCGTGGGGATGTCGTAAGACAGGACAATGGTCGTGGCAGGCTCAGTTGCTTTTTTTCGATGAAAAAGAAAAGAAAAAGGAAGAAGGGGCCGAAAAGTTTGCGGTCTTTTATAGCGCTAGTGGGGTCACGGATCGGATTTACAATTTTCCTCTCGGAGCCGAAGTCGGTCCGACCCAGTCTACGTTGTGGCCTGCATTTTAAGGCTCTAAATCACACCTCATGCACAGTCGTGTTCAAATGAACAAGGGGGAAAAAGCAATAACTTAGGATATGATACAACAGTTCCGGCCAGCTCCATGACATGTCCAATTCGATACCCGCGAGCTCCTAATCAAGCCGGAATATGACATGTCACTGGTGTGGACGAGTGGGATAACCTCCAATTAAGAATAACAAATGCTCTCTCTCCCCCCAAACTCCAGCTCTCCAGAACATCTTCAGAAAGAAACAAACAAAAAGTCTGACCCAGTGTACGTCAGAGAAGTCGATGATATGAACCACAAAGAATGGTGATGGGGTTCCTTGTCGCTCTGAATCAAAAGTGGTAAAATGGTAACCGGTACCTTGCATGTCCCGTTAGCGATGAATCCAAGCCAGTAGGTGAAAGTGACTCGAAGAACTCACTTATCCCCCAGCTGCCGTCTTTTCGGCACTGACTTTCCAACCTGCTCCTCCCACCGCCGCAGTGATGCCCAATGCAATCGCAATCATAGTTCCCACTGTCACCACTGCCACAACTGCCTTCAGTGCCATTCGTTGTTTGTTACTCAAGGTCTGGAACCATGTCAATGGTTTGTTCTCTTCCTCCCACAACTTCGATCGGCGGGGACTATCGGTTCGGCAGCTCGCGTATGGGCCCAAGCTTTCTAGGTCTCTCAGTTGGCTTCTCCGATTGGCATTCTTTGTTTCGAAGGTGAGTTGTTCGTATGAGATAGTCGGACTTGTATGAGGATAAAAAGGCGAGCATGGCTTTGCACCGATCGATGGATCAAACTCCTGGCTGTGAGCCCCAGGCGAAGATGTAATGGAACATCGTGGGGGCGCGATATTAGGCGTAGTTGGGGTTTTTTCGTCGGTGGTTTTGATCGATGCGGCCACCTGGGCCCCAATCACCCCAAGTCCGTGTAAACTCATAGCGACGTGCCAATGTAGCTGGAAGGGAGGATAGCGAATTCCCAGATCAGAAGATCTTGGAGAGTGACCTCTTCAGGCTTTTTCGCTTGGACTTGGATCGTTGTAGAGGTCGTGGTTCTTTGACCTTGGGTGCTGGTGTTGTGATTGCCTCAACGGGAATGGCGACAGTCGAGACACCGCCGTACATAAACAATGCCGTATCAACCTGGAATGCGCTCCAACTCCAGGCGGACCGAGGCAGTTTCATCACTCAGACTGATCACAATAAGAAATATAATTATCTAAAATAGTAGAGGGGCGAATGTGTGCCCGTCAAAAGGATAGTTTGATATAAAATGGAATGAGTGGTTGTTTCCTCTTGAAGCGCACCCGAACGGTTTTGGGGGCAACTGGAGGGCAACAGCAGAGTCTGGATTTTCTTAAAGGGGTCCTCAGTACATTCGGGAACACCCTGTAGTGAAATGGATTGTTTCTCTAGGGATGCAAGGTCGCCATTGGCTCGAGGGCTGTTTTTCACCCCCTAGATTGGTATCTCGTGTCCCTCTGAGCATTCCCACGCCCTTTATAATGTAAATGATCTTCTCCTGGGGCAAAATCAACCCTCCTATTAGCAAATCTTTGCTTGAATAGCATTCTTATCGTCGATCATGCACTCCCCTGTTTCACGTCCTCTCTCCTTGGGCTCTGTTTGTAACCCTGTTGCCCACTTCAGTGGGTGGGTTCTACCCTAGCATGTGAAGACAGTCTGTTCTGTAATACATCTCTTTGGAACAGAGTACGGGGCAACAGGGGTATATTCTAAATTAAATCAGGGTACCTCAATCATTCTATCTCGATATACATTGTAGTCCACAGATCGTATGTTGTATGTAGGTTACATCCTGAATATGCATACAAGCTGCACGACATTGTACAATTCACACAGGCAAATCTTGCTCTAGTAAGTAGGTAACATAAACCGTAGCTATAGTTGATTATTATATATTTTCAAAAATTCAAGGTAAAACTTAATGTTGTCGTATTGTTGAGTCGATGTCTTCACGCGACTAAAGCTTACCTGGAAGCTAGAAACTTCCCATCATCGGCTACGACTAATAATTCGACCACCTAAAAAGTAGGTTTATTTAATGAGATATGGAAGTAATATTTAAATTCTTTGCCTATGCAATTTTCTGGACTAGCATGTTGAGCTGTAGCGAAAATATATAATCCAGAACGATATATATCCCGACGTGGTTCTCAGCACAACTATATGTCAGGATATATGAACAAACCCCACGCTTGTCTAACCTGCGTCCCAAGATCATGAGAGATTTGAAATAGGTATTGACCACATAAAGATATATTTATTCATCGGTTCAGTTGCTGAATTGACATCTGCTTGCCTAAGAATCATGAAGTGTCTTCGGATAGCACTCAAATAGCTAAGAATATATAATTGCTGTCGCCCACCTGCATCATCTTAATATATAACGGAAAGACTTCAGCCAACTAAACTTCTTATCGGACTTTGATCTGCCTACAACATTGAACCATGGGGTTTCACACATCATGCAAATGTTTGGAGTAACACCAGCCAAGCATACCTCATGACCGGGCCAGCTAGTGTCTATAGCGACCTCGGGATGCAACCTAGCTTTGCTGCTAACTAACTACTAAGCCAATACTACCCATGAACGATGCGCTATATTATTTATTTATAGCGTAACAAGTCTCTAAAACTAGTCTCTCTAAAACTAGTCCCTCGTCAACCTTGGAATTATCGCGACATGGTAATTAATAGACTGCCGTAGTTTCCCAAATCGCCAAAATAATATAGATTCAACCAACACATTATAATCCAATTATCCCAATTATGGTCAATAGTAATAGAGCTTATTTCCAATATTCGCGTGAATATTAATGCGGAGCTATTGGCGGGTACCACAAGATGCAATGGGCATCCTACGACAATGGGAGAATACGGGCTGAGTATAACATTCAAAATACCAGCTTTATCGATGAAATAATAGGCGCTATAGCAAAAGATGAAATGGTGAATTTTTCTGGAACATAGCAACAACTCACTCCGAAAAAAATATCCTTATCCCTAGATCCGTTGTGGTGAAGGCCGAACAAACTACTACTAGGGCCCCAAATAGAAATTGTAGAATTTGAAAATTTCCCTTCATTCAACATATCGTAGCAAATAGGCTCAGTAATAATATATATTATATTATGCTCTAGATCTGTTGAGGCTGGTACCTTGGGCCAATAGGACCTCTCTGTCCTCTTTTTCCTGCCACAAATTATTTATCAGTTTCCCTCACGTCAGGGCTGTCATCTCGCCAATTTTTGATTTTTGTCTCGATTGCCTGAGTGGGATTTTTGTCGTTCCGATAGGATGAAACCTCAAGTGCAGTGGAGCTCGCCTCCTTCATGAGTATGGCAGTTCTATTCAAATTAGTTTCGAATCTCGACGATGCAACCGAGAAAGCTACTCACCGCAGGTACGTCGGAGGTTGTTGAAGGAGCTTCGGTATTTGTTGCGGTTGGAGTAGGCTGACTAGTCACAGCCTCGGATGTTGTTTGCTCGGTGTGGGTTTCATCATGCTTATGTTGTTCACCAGGACAGCCAATTCCCGGCACAGCAATGTCGTAAGCATATACCTCCAGTGCGAAGTACTGAAGGGTCTCCGAATCACGTGTTGACAGCGTCGCATTTTCCTTCGCCTGGTCAATAACCTCCTCATATCCATCTGCAAAGTGATCGATCCAGTTTTGTCCGATGGCAGAAACATGATACAGGCGGTGCAGGAGATCAGCGGCCCAGAAGGTGTTGGTCTCGGATTCTGAGACTGTATATCCAAGTCCACACATGGTTGAGAGAGAGCGACGAGTTTGGTAGCTCAGGTCGCAGATGACTGTCTCGTCCGTGCCATTTTCGCCTCGCCAGTGTCCAGCCCAGCCTATTTGGTTGATATGTTTAGCATATAATCTCTCTCCATAGAGCAGGGTATCTTACTTTCATTGTCGCAGTTTCCATCTGGGTTGTCACATCGAAACAAGATATCTTTCTTGTCCGCGTTGACTACGATATCAAATGCACCGATGGCTTCCATGGATGGGCGATCACCGAAATACTTTTTGTAGATCTCGCTCTCATTTCTCCATCTCAAGATATGATCTTTAGCATGCGAAGCGAGAGTAATAGTCTCATTAAGACCTAGCTCGATTTGGCGACGCTGGGTTGCATTGCAGCTTGAATGGATGGGAAATTGATTCACAGCGCCAGCGTTCCAAGGTGCGAGCCCAGAGAAGGGCTGGGATTGATTGCCTTCGGAGGTCTCGGGGGTGGGGAGAGCAGCAGCAATTGCTGCAGAGGAGAGAATGAGGTTGAACAAAAGCATGTTTGTTATAATCAAGGTAGATTGCTTAATTGCTTGGAAACTATGGAAGCAAATTTCCACCCACGGTAGGAGCAGCTTTTATATCATTTCCACGAGGCTTTCAAAGCTTTCATACACGATGATTTTTAGTTTTTCCCAACCGTTTGCCAAGTGTGGCTTTTGTTGTGCTCATCTTCGCTATGTCTTCGGATAATCCAATCCACGCCTCACCCAGAAGAGAAAACGGGATGTCTTCTCCATCTTTCTCGGTACACGGGTGGTGCAACCTGCCAAGAGGGGACCTTGAGAGCTTCTTCCATCAGTTCACTCGCTAAAAGTATTTTTTTCTCCAGCAAATCAGCGTAGAAAATGTCAGATTGATGCCAAGACAAAGGCTCGGCGGAGGGTCGCCAAGATGCTTGGGCGGGAGTACCTTGAGAGCACAAGAACTAAGTAGAGCGGTATTCTCCGGAGAAAGCCCGAATTGGAAGTTCGGGCCTGCTCTTGGCGAAAAGATGGGAAGGTCTTTCGCTTGGCATCGAGAACCTTGGGGGTGAGACACCTTATGCATGGCTCTTCCTCCATATACCAAGCGGCCTTTTAGAGAGTATTTCTCCCAGGATCCATTGATTTAAAAATCCTTACCTGGGGCATATTTCTTGCATCAATTACAATCCTAATTCTAATCCTTTCATTCTTGTTTGCGAAAGGGTAGAGCAACAGCTTCATCATGCTCATTTCCAAACCTTTCCTTATATCACTGGGCATTGCCAGAGTATATGCAGCCACAGCAACAACATCAGCACAAACATCGTCCGTAACTGGGTGTCATACTCATGGCTCAAGCATTTACTGCATTGATGGAGATGGCCACGAAGTTTTAGTCTCGGCCACATCTACTACAACCGGAGTACCAGCACAATACACTGGGTGTCACTCTCACGGAAGCGAGTCGTAAGTCCACAACTATAAATTTTTGTGACAATATATTGACCTAAAAAATTCGAAGATATTGCATGGATGCAGATGGAAACGATGTCCTGATTCAAGAAGAAGAAACGGAAGCCGAGAGCGGGACGACTGAAGAAAGTCACAGTGAACATGACGAGGAAGAATCCTCAAGTGAAACTGAACAAAACTGCCACTTCCATGCCGGCGTGGAGTAAGTTTGTAACATTCTTTTTCTCCAAATTTGTGCGTTATTGACTTTGGCCATTCTAGACACTGCGTGGGTGCAGGTGAATCAGAGGAAAGCAGTACGCCATCGTGTGGTATCAAATCACGAGACTACGACATCCCCCTGAGAATTGGCACATTGTTTGTCGTCCTTGTCACTAGTTCAATTGGTGTCTTTGCCCCTATTCTCCTGATGAAACTTCCATTTGCCTCTATCAATGGGGTGGTCTCGACCGTCATCAAACAATTCGGAACCGGCATCATCATCGCCACGGGTTTCATCCATGTAAGTAATCTCGGTCTTAACAGACACATCACTTGCTGACTGCT
The DNA here is from genome assembly GCA_008931945.1 of Penicillium sp. BW_162_3FA. Taxonomy (NCBI): domain Eukaryota; kingdom Fungi; phylum Ascomycota; class Eurotiomycetes; order Eurotiales; family Aspergillaceae; genus Penicillium; species Penicillium sp. BW_162_3FA. The sequence continues at coordinate 64,255 of MUGJ01000059.1, forward strand.
TTCCTTAGCTATACACACATGCAAACCTCATGTTCACCAACGAGTGTTTGGGAGAACTCGAGTACGAAGCAACTACCTCCGCCGTGGTCGTGGCGGGCATATTCATTGCTTTCTTGCTGGAATACATTGGCCACAGGATTATCGTTGCTCGCAACCGCAAGAATACCCCCACAGAAGCCGTACCGTCCGAGTCCGAGTCCGAGTCCCAGCAAACACAACAGAAGGGACAGCATGACCACTCCCCGGACCAACAGCAACAGTGCACGTTGGCTGGTCTCGGGCACACTCACGGCTCATTGGATCTTACCGGACCCAACAGCAAATTCTCGGTCATGGTCATGGAAGCCGGTATACTTTTCCACAGTATCTTGATTGGTCTTACCCTTGTCGTTGCTGGAGACTCGTTTTACAAGACGCTTCTAGTCGTGATTGTGTTCCATCAATTCTTTGAGGGGTTGGCACTCGGTGCTCGTATTGCAGTTCTACCAGGAGCTATATTCCCTTCCAAGGCGTCTATGGCGGCGGCATTTGCCTTGATCACACCTATTGGCATGGCCATTGGGCTTGGTGTTCTTCACACCTTCAATGGTAATTCGAGGGGCACTTTGATTGCACTAGGAACATTGGACGCATTGTCTGCTGGTATTCTGGTGTGGGTTGGTGTTGTCGATATGTGGGCGCGTGACTGGGTGATTGATGGAGGTGAAATGTTGGATGCGAAGTTGGGAAGAGTTTTGACCGGCGGTATTTCCTTGATCAGTGGGCTGGTATTGATGGGACTGCTAGGAAAATGGGCTTGATCACTTGCGCATGTATATAGTTAGCCTGATCCCAAAGAGTTCAAGCATTATAATCGGCTCATCTTGGGCATTTTTCACTCTCCGTACTCCGTAATCAATCCGGGTTATCGCTTCGCAGGCGTTGATCGACAGTGTCTAGCGACGCGTAGAAGTCCTCTCATTCTTTGAAAATAGGCATAGCCCGAGAAAACTTGAAGCTACCCAATTCAGGCAGGTCTATAAATTGGTCCTCGTAAGTGGGCCATTCATCTCTGACTGCCTTCCAGTCGCAATTCTCGGGTGTACTAGGGGCTATCCTGGGCAAGTGCACATGGGCGGAAGCTGCACTCTCGTCCATGGTGCCATATCCCCAAAAGGTCAAGTTGAATAGTGTTCATGTCAGAAGACAGGAATAAAAAGCATATCAGTGCCTCTCCGACTCTCGGTGTTCGTCTTTACTGCTGCAGCAAAAGAGGCCATATTTTGAGAAAGAATTATGGTCGGCGTCAATGAATCCCCAGACAAATTATTCTGGGATGCAGTAGGTTTATCAGAAGGTGAAAGAGGACTTTATAACCTGCTATGACATTCCCCGACCGAAAACCAGAAGAGAGATGTCGGTTGGAAAAGAAATTAACTCTGAAAAAGCCAAGCTCAGAAAAGCTAATTCTATTATTTCCATCATCTCGTGCACGCTGCTAAGTCAAAGATGACAGTTAACGAAATGCTTATTCAAATGCTACTAATCAAGTCAGGTATGTCACTCAATCTCCCTGTGTATCTGTGTTAATGAACGATATCGGCTTTAGAACATTTATCACAGCCTTATTCTTTGGACTTGGGGTTGCGAATCATACAATATAACTGGGATGGCGTACGTCAGTCATTTAATAGGGAACATTCCATCCAAGAGGGCATACCTTGCAAACGTCCCCTCCATCCACACATTCAATCTCCTTGACCAATTCAAAGCCCATTCTTTCATAGATACCCACGTTTGGATACCCCTTAGAGCTCTCGAGGTAGCATGGCATATTCTCCCGATCGGCCTTTTCCATGACATTCTCCATGAGCTTCTTTCCGACTCCCATGCCACGCGCCTCTGAATCAACACAGACGACATTGCAAAAATAGTACCCGCGGGGGTCCTGCCAGATGGTATCATGCGCAGTTTGCTGCACTTGCTTCCAAATCCAATACCGGTGCACATTCAGACCACCGCGACCAAGGAAGCGGATATTGTTCATGAGCTGGCGGAAGGAAAGAAGCCAGTCCTGTGCCCACACAGACCAGGTTTGAGTCGTGGAAGGCGCCTGTGGCGAGTACCACCAGGCAACGCCGACCACAGTACCGGCCGGCAGGCGGATCTCGCCATCGCTCTTGCTTTCATTTGCGGCGCGAGTTATCTTGGCGACGGAAATGGGGCAGCCGCAGTTGATACCATATCGGAGATGAGCAGCGAGAGAGGCTGCGTTTCGTTGGATGTTAAACTGTCAGATCCCGTTATTACTTGGTTCGATATCCACTTCTTTTGTTTTCACTCTTTTTTTTTTGGTATGTCTTTCTCAAAGCCAGAACGAAGTCTTCGGCTGGTGGCTTGAGGAACAAGATGGTTCATACCTTAGATGGATCATCAAACGCCCAGCGAAAATAGGGATCATCGGCGAACGCTTTCTGCACACAGTCTACAGCCCCAGGTATGTCGGTCTGAGTCAGCGGGACGATTTCGATTGACATTGTTCTTGGCTTGTCACTACGTTTTTGTTTTGCTTTTGGACGGCGACAATTCTCTTTAGCGAACGGGTTTAGATGCCCGGGTACTTTTTCTACTGGCTCTGCGAATAGCTTGACACAGAGATATAGTATAAGAATGCCAATGAAGACGTTGGGGACAGTGAGAGATAAAGACAACCGCCATCTAAGTAGAATTGAAGTGGTGATGGTCCACAAGTTGATGGAGGAAAAGGTGAGGGAAGCGGGATCTTTGTTTATTGTAGGGGTGTCAGCAATCGAGGAAATAATGAGTAGTAGAAAGTCACTGGCACTCCAGGGCTGAGGAACGGGGCTCATATAGCTGAGCTCGATGGTGATCCCCGGGGCCATTTGATTGTCACGCTTATCTTGTCCTCAACGTACATTCCAGGGTTGCATGTCGCTAGCCTTTCTAGGCAGCTCCACCCGGAACAAGTACATATGCGCTGTGGAGGTGTTACGGCATCCTTCCACCCAGACTACCGCCCGGTCGTGGCCCCGGCAGTAACCGCGGCTAGACGAGTTTAATACAGACCACATGACTATCTAGCTCAAGCATGTACATATTAGTACATCGTGCATGGGCTCGAATAACCTCAAATCATTCGGCAAGGTTGTTCGATATCATATGTGCTGTAACTAAACGCGGGGGGCGGGCTAGTAATTGGATCAGGTGGAGAATCCAATCTAAAACTAATCCCAATCAGGCAGGTCGTTGCGTCATTGGTTCAATCGATTGTGGGGCGTCTCGGGTTTATCAGCTCAGCTTAGCGAACTGATAAGAGATACAAGGTCATAATTAGAGTCAACCTGGGAACTATATCTATACTTGATCTTGTTTTAACATGGTTTAAAGTCTTGTAGTGTGTAGTTTATTTGATCACTCCCTTATAGTTCAGGGACCAGATTCCTTGGCAACCTTGGAAGTACATAATACGTGTAAACAACGGAAAATTATTCCGCGCGAATCTTGAAATCGGTGTGTTAAACGAATCAGAGCGAATATGCCTCTACTAGACGAGAAATGTATGTCAAAAATTGTGCTGATACCTCACACAGTGTATACTGGAATTGATATTGCTATCTCGACAAAAAATCATAGAATCATAGATCCTGATGGACATATTGAGAAAGTGATATAAAGCATGTCCAGATCAAAGTCAGAATTCATATTGATAGACTTGGCGTACAGGTAACTTCTATAGAGTCTTTAGAAATATGCAATGAAAAACACGAAGCAAAATATCTACACACATTTATTTTCGCATCTACCTGGGCAGATTATCCTTTGTTTGGTGACACATGGTCACCTGCTTTTCTTTTGGCCTGGTTTAACTACCCCATGCCCTACCCTTTGTACTTCCTCTTTGTTGATCGAGTCCATCCATTTGACATACGAAATTAAACATGATGAAAGAGCTAAAAACTGATACTTGCAGCAAGATACCTACATAGAGGTTATGGGATTGGGGTTACGACTTCTTTGTGAACTGTGGCCAGTCTCTTAGTACACCAACTCCTATGCAACCATGAAAAGATCTATCGGTCTCCTTTCTGAACTCAAAGCCTTACAGTTATTACCCCCATCGTGGACTATACTCCCTCTTTTGATAGGATATAATTAGTGTCTTTGTGAGTACGGCGGAGGCGAAGAGTTTCTTTCGTGACGAAACATAACCAGGAGACATCTGAAATGCAGTCAAAGGTTCGATATTCCTTTTCTTCCCTGATAGAACAAAATAAATCTTTGTTGTCATTGCTGTCTTTGTCAAATACATCGACCACAAAATCGAATCAGTGCCAACTCTACTCCGTGCAAATGCATAAATAAATCCAATCCCCACCACCTTCTCATAACCCGCAAGCAATCTCCGAGAACACATCAGATTCTGCATCATCAGAGAATTCGGTTATCTGCTTGCAACTTGTTTATCCGGGAATCGTCAACAGATTTCACTTCCAAGTCACACTCCAACCAGCTCTTCCATCACCAGTCCGATATCCGCCTACGATGCCTCATAATGATCTTGAGCGTCTGCTAGAAAACGATCCCTACAACCAGCGGCGCATTTTCGTTCTATCATGCTTGCATGACGCAGTCTACTTTCTTCGCCATGGACCGCATCGTCGTGACGATGTAATTTCCTCGCTGCAGGAGGAGGTTCTTGGCGAAATTAGCGTCGGCATCTCAAGCGCGGTTATGGAACGTGATGCCGAGTTTGAGCGGTTGTGCCGTAACCTTGAGCTTGTCGTGCCGGTTGCACTCAGGACTCTCAGAAGGTATAACGACCGGGAGAGCGACGCAGATGTTGCCGATGATATCATCAGCTGTATCCCCACCTCTTTGCAACAACCCCATCGATGGGACCCGGAGGTCGAAGAGGTTTCTGATGGGGAACAATCTGACCGGCAGAGTATACGTAGCTACCGTCACTGATAGGTTTGCCTTTCTAGGGAGGCGGGAAATCAAGTATGAGCTATAGGACTGACTGGGGTTTGGAGGATTTTCGGTTCGAGTGCATTTTCTGCTGCCTTTATGTTCAAATTTGTGGTTTGTTTTATAGATGACAAAAAAGAAAATAGAATTATGTCCTTATTGCGCCAAGTAGTTTCTCTAGGCTCCTTCTATGTATCATTCAACACAGGCGCTTGTTACATGTATTTTCTAGCGTCCGATCTTGCTTCAACTAGATAGATTCGAGGGGTGGGTAAATTGTGATTGTCTGTATCATAAGGCCTCATATCTTTCTTAAAGTATCAGTAGTCTTGTCGAGCAGAGTCTCTGAAGTCTAAAGCTTGCTTGGGAGCACTTTCTTTAATGGTAGAACAAACAAATCCCAAGACCATACGCAAGTTGGGCAATTCAATAAACTCCAGCAACATCATATTACCACCGAATACATTAAACTCCTTTTAAACTATTAGAAAAAAATCATCAAAAATTGGCAATAATCAACCCGATCTAAAATTTTATCAAAAAGACAACCAACCAGTATCAAAACTCTTCCCCAATTCAACCAAACAATCTAACCACGATTCCGTCCACGATGAAAGCGAGGCAGGAAACCAGGCGCAGGCTCAGTGGCAGTCTCCGTCGCAACACGAGTGAGGTTCACTGCACTAGTTGTGGTATTGTGGACAACAGACGTGTTGGTGAAGAGGGCCGTCGCTGTCGTGTTGCTAAATAGCTGCCGACGAATAACGTCGGGGTTGATCTTTGCTCGTGGAGTGACACGCGATGCCCCTGGTGTTCCAGGTGTTCCAGGAGATACATGTGCAGATGTTGTAGGCAAAGTCACAAGGGTAGCTGGCGTGGTGGGCGAGGCTGATGTGACTGTAGTACGTTCTCTGGTGGTGGCTGGGATGAGTGGCGTCGATGTTCGGGTTTGGGTCAGGGTCTGAGTCAGGGTGTTGGTGCTGGTGCTGGTTCTGGTGGGTGAGGTTGTCGGGCTGCCAGTTGGGGAGACTACGCTAGTGTGGCTAGTCGATGTTGTCACGCTGCCAGTTGGAGAGACTCCGCCAGTAGGGCTAGTTGAGGTTGTCACGCTGCCCGGTGGAGAGACTCCGCCAGTGGGGCTAGTTGAAGCTGTCACACTACCAGTTGGAGAGACTCCGCCAGTGGGGCTGGTGGCGGGGGGAGCACCTCCGGTAGGACTTTCAGTGGGGCAAGGACAACCCGTTGCTCCCGTGCCCGCGGCCGAACCAGATGTGACAGTGACGGTAGTGGTGCTCACTATGGCAGCGGGACAAGTGACGGTCACCGGGACCACTGTCGTCTCCTTGGACGTGGATGGAGTAGGACAAACCTCGCTTACAGTGGTAACGCTGGGGGATGGGGAAGGAGGCACGCTACCACCTCCAGTGGGAGATGTCTGACCAGTGTTAGTTGTTTCAGTGACTACTCCAGGGGAGGATGGCGGGGTGGTTCCGCTGGGGGAGGACTTACAGTAGCGCCAGTTGGAGCAGGTCCGGTTGTCGTGGTAGCCCCGCCAGTCGGGGAAGTAATACCACCAGTTGGCGTACCAGTCGTACCTCCGCCGCCGCCAGTAGGTGAAGTGCCGCCTTGAGTACCAGAGAGAGTAAGAAGGGTGCTTTCAGAAAAAGGTAGTAATCTACTCACCTCCTCCGCCAGGGACTGTGGTGCCGCCACCTCCGCCGGGGACCGTAGTGCCGCCACCTCCGCCAGGGACAGTAGTACCACCACCTCCGCCAGGGGCCGTAGTGCCACCACCTTCGCCAGGGACTGTGGTTCCGCCACCTCCGCCAGGGACCGTAGTGCCGCCACCTCCACCAGGGACCGTAGTGCCACCACCTCCGCCGGGGACCGTAGTGCCGCCACCTCCTCCAGGGACCGTGGTGCCATCACCTCCTCCAGGAACTGTAGTACCACCTCCTCCGCCGGGGACCGTAGTGCCACCACCTCCACCAGGGACTGTAGTACCACCTCCTCCGCCAGGGACTGTAGTGGTCTCAGGTACCGGGCCTTTTGTCGTAGAGAGCCCCTCAGTCAACACAGAAAGTAGCGAGCTCACAAGTTCAGGATGGTTGTGGCGCTCCTGCAAGCCAAAGTCACGCTCTTCTCGACGATGATCCTCGTGGCCAGGCTCCTCGAGGGCCACATCCGGGACAGCTACAGCACTCTGGAGGAGCGTCCAGCAGGCCAGCAGAACCAAGCATCTTGTTGGAAACATGATTCGGACCAACGCAAGTAAATGCAGGGCGATTAAGCAAATGTGGCCGATTTGCGGAGAACAGGGGCCAATGCAAGTTCGCCTATAGTTCCGAGCGTTGTCGAATTGATGAATGAGCTGGTGTAGAAGACAATTGTACCTTCACAACTCCTTGGATAGCAAGTCTAGCGACGAAGCAAAATACTCACCAGATGAGTTCGAGACGGGTAAAAGGAAAGCAGACTCCGGGATTAAAAAGGACGATAGGGAGGAGACACGAGCATAACGTCGTATATGTAGCTAGAGGTTGGAAAACTCAATGGTGATGGATTGATGAACATTCGATGTCATCACAGCGACAGGATTGGCCAGGCGTGATGTCGATGTTTGTTTTTGGTTTAAACTTTCGATGTCTGTATAGTTTCCATGGTGAGAGATGAGCCTGCTCCTATTGGAAATCTTTCCCAGTGGTGAAATCCATGGCTGGGTAAGGTACACAGGCATCATTGTGACTAGATGTTTACATAGATCCGGTGCCTGTCGGATATCTTATGCGGCGTGTTCTGCCCTGGTCAGCCCTGCAGGGAACCTGAACCTGAGGTACCAACTTTTGTTTTTTATATTGCCTCAATGGCGGCAAATCTGTTTTATCTCTAACCGCTAGTTCGATTGGGAAATCTATTTGTATGGCTGAAGGGCCGAACCGACCATGTCGGAAACGTTATCCGACTGGGTGGTGAACTCTATAACTGCAATCACAGATTGATAAATATAGACATTAGTAGCAGCTATGTATAACAAATCACTCAGTCATGAACGCTGGGTAGAAAATGCAAGTCGAGGAAAAAGAAAACTTTTCTATCTAAGCTCATTTTTGAAATCGTGAAATCGTGTCGAAATTACCAAATCACCAGTGTCGGAGTCCCGGATGGAATCCAGAAATTTAATAGATCGCGAGAGGGTGACGCCAGCCAACTTGAATGACCTTTACGGAAGTACAGCATGCGAGACCAGCCGCATAGCAGCAGACGGTAAAGGTGATCAGGCCCCAGTAGGATCCATTGCAGCGTGCCAGGATCTCACCTGCAATAGGGATTCCGGTGAGAGTGCTGGTGGCAAAAGAGTGTCAGTTATGGATACGCAGGTGACATCACAAGGGTAAAAAAAACACTCACCCAAAGCTCACTATGGTATAGGCAGTTGCGTAATACCGGCCATAGTTCTCGGTTTTGCAGAGCTGGCCGACACAGACTGGCGTCAGGCTGATATTGCTGCCGCTCGAGAATCCAAAAAGAGCAGCGTAAACAATCAGCAAAGGCAAACTATCTCCAGCAGGAAGCCACAGGCAGGCGTTACAGAGCACGCAGAGCGCGACCGTCGCGATCAAAGTGTTAAAGCGACCAAGGAAATCAGCAAAGAAGCCAGGCAACCATCGCCCAAAGAATGAGCCGGCATTCAAGATGGCAATGATCTGGTATGAAAACTTGGTGGAGAAACCATGGTCGAGGGCGTAGGATGAGATGTAGCTAATTGGCACGAAAAGTCCCCACTCAATAAAGAAGACGCTGGCGGTAGTAAGTACGAATCGCGGGTCTCGGAATATGCGGAAGTCAGGGAGCACGTTCTCCTTGGAAAATGGCTTCTGCGGGAGTCGAGACCTGATCAAGAGATTCGCAATTGATAGCACAATTAGGCAGATCAACGCGACAACCCGAGTGGCCCAAGCCCAGCCAATCTTGGGGAAGAGGTCTTCTAGAATGAGAGGGAAAACGATGCCTCCGACAGAGCCACCAGTGGCAGCAATGCCAGTTGCGACTCCACGTTTCTCATAGAAATAGTGTCCAATCGCCGAGATCGCCGGTGTGAAGATGAGGGACGCTCCCACTCCACCCAGTACACCGATGACCATCATAAAGTGCCAGTATTGAGTGCAGAATCCGAGGAGGATTATCATGGCCATTTCGAATACGGAACCCGCAAAGACGAGAAGGCGTGGGCCTCGAGCGTCGAATATGGGACCGATTTGCACTCCACAAAAGAAAGTGAGAAAGGCAAACATTCCAAAAATCCAACCATTGGTTCCTGAGCTGTATTCCTTCAGTTGGTGAGTTTGGATAAATGCTTGGAAAGTGCCAATGGTGTTGACCAGACCCAACGATCCAAAGAGACCGAGGAAGCTGCCCAGCACTACCAGCCAGGCTTCGAGACCCCCCTCCGGGTAGGTGTTCCCTTCGGCGTCTGTAGTCACTCGACTAACGGGGTCTCTTCTGGCTGACCTTTGAGACGGTGCCACGGTAGATGCTGTCCGATATACATCCTCCGAGCTATGTTCTTGCTCTGGTGCAGCCTCCGTGCCAAATTTCTCATTGTTCATGTGAACAGTAGTCTTCTCGTCGGGGGCTGTTGTGGTGCTTTGGGGTGTTGTGGTGTTCATAATATCAAATGCATGGTCGGTCTTGCTGCCAGATCCGGCATTGGTAGACATTCTATGTGGAAAGAGCAGCTATAATATTCTCCACTTGCATTAAAAAAAAAAAAGGAATTGCTAGATTTCTTGAATTTGAGGATCCGGGGATCTGAAAAGTTGGAAGGAGGGGAATTACATATTAGCAATCGAAACCTCCCAAAGAGTATGCAAAAGTGCCCAGGCCCTGGGAATTTTCCGCGGAATTATTCCCATTGGTGTTTAACTGTAGGAGTTGAAAAGGTGAAAATTTCGGAGCACATGATCATTGGGCAGGGAAGGATGTGGATCTATCGTGTTGACCCGAACACCTTGGGGACCATGTACATCGGACTGCGTACTGTTCGCTTCTATACTGGCTAGACGGAAGTGTGGTTTCAATTGCACATAATATGGGTGGCATGCATCACTGCGAGTTCTCTTTAGTAATCATATAGAATGACAATCTATACATGCCTCATTTATTTAGATTTATCGGTGTACGGGACACAATTCACTAGTCGGCTATGACTATGACAGCAGTTCAACATCGTGGCAAAATTCCGAACTTCCGAACTCCCGATCTCCGTGAGACTACCAAACTACCCGAAACACGAGCGCAGCGCATATACCTACATCCTATCAATCATTCGTATTGGACTAGACATGAGTCAATTTGTTTGAATGTAGAGAACTTCTTCGGACAAAACAAGAAAAACAGAGATTTAAATTGACATCCAGGCAATATCAAAGACATGAATTATATTCGAAATAGCACGAAATCTGACGTGATGTGAGTAGATATATAACTGCGATCATGTTTTGTGTTTCTTGGACAACTGTCATCAGCCATCAAAACGATGTAAACTCGATATAACCTTCCAAGGTCAGAGCCTCGGAAAGCATGAAGTGTCTAATATTCCAAAAAAAATCCAACAGTAGAAGGTTTACTTGGTATGGGATCTGTCCGTGGTAACTAGTATATCGCGTGGTTTCAAAGGAATAGTTGTTTAGGCTCATTAGACATTAAAGGGCTGCCTCTTCCATCGAACTGGGCTTGTGGTTTAGTGGTATAATACTCCCTTAGCATGGGAGTGGTCCGGGGTTCGATTCCCCGCGAGTCCATTTTTTTGTTTTTCTATGTTGGACCATGTCAAATAAACATAGTTACATTAGAATGCCTTTATTTTTGCCCCTAGGAGAGAAAACTCAGTACGACCATCGAGTATACCACCAAGATCATTATATTAACTTCGTCGGCTGATACAAAGGGGGCTTGGAGAAAACAAGTCCCGCCGATCAGTCAAACAATATTTCCAAGCCAGAGTTAAGCAACCTGAAAAGCTTGGCATGCTTGGGATCTATAACTTAGAGCTCCGGGAACCTCGGCCCAGGTACAGAGTACTTCGTAGACACAGCGATCGTCTTGTTGTGAGGTACAGGTGTATTCGGGTGATGCACGTGAGGTTTTAAGCGGAGGGCCGAGGAGTATGTACTTTGTATGTACTCACCTGGGCAGCTCATTTGAATTATTAAGAGGATTTCTCACCTATCAGACCGCTACAACCGCCGTAGGGCGATTATTATGTATCATCATACAATGTCTATGAGGGATAAGAAGCATGACAAACCAATTGCGAATTGCGAGGTACCCCCGCTTTTCATAGACGGAGTTTGTTATCCCAAAGTGACAGATAACTGTCGATCTCGCCGGAATCCGTCGCTCATCCGGTCCCAATGATAGATGTGCACAAAGTGGCCGACTTCTTACACCAACTATTTATGATATTATTTCCTATTATTATCTAACGCCGCGGATAAAACTATCGGGATATTCCTCGATCAGGGACCGAAAGAAGTAGCAGCAAGATTCATAAGCGATCTTTGCTTTTTCCGGGGTCGACCCCGGGGTGGCCGAAGAAGCCGATATCAGTGGAGACCTGCTATCGAACAAGGGATTTCAGGGTTGCGCCCAGGTGGCGCAGAAGAAGCATCCTCAGACCGAAGCTAAGGATTTCTTCCAATCACCCACTTGGAACCACCCAATCTAGTAAGGCGACCTTTTATTAATTTAAATGGCCCTGCCGAGTGCATGATCAGGGGCTACTGGTAGACCTTTTCGGGGGGTAGTATATAGCTCCGTCCCCTCCCCGATAATAATAAGTAGACTCATCCTATCTCCCTCCTGGCCCACCCAAACCAATCCAGGATGTTACTCAAATCAGTCCTGACATCTGCTCTCCTAGCCCTTTCGCTGGGATCAGACATTGCGGCTGCTTTCAAACATGGACGCTTTGCAGAGATAGCTCGTGCGCCACAGGAGAAGGCCAAACGGATAGTTGAGGCTCGTAACCACAAACCTAAGAAATCGGACAAGGATTACCGCTTCTTGAACAAGGAAACCAAGCGTGAGTGTTAAGTTATTGTCATTGTCAGCAGCAAAAATCCTAATCGACCCATAGATTACCTGGTGGACTCCCTGCCGGAGGTTGCATTTGATATCGGCGAGATGTATTCTGGTCTGGTGCCAATTGATATGGACAATAGCTCCAGATCGCTCTTCTTCATCTTCCAGCCTACCATCAACAAGCCTGTAGACGAAGTAACCATCTGGCTCAACGGTGGTCCTGGATGCAGTTCGATGGAGAGTTTCTTGCAAGAGACTGGTCGCTTCATTTGGCAACCTGGTACTTTTGCCCCGGTGGAGAACCCTTATGCTTGGGTCAACCTTACCAATGTTCTGTGGTAAGTAGTTATTTTGCACACGAACCTAAAAAAAACCTGTTAACATCTCGCAGGGTCGACCAGCCTGTCGGAACAGGTTACTCCGTCGGAACACCAACTGCTATTTCACAAGAAGAGACCGCACAGGACTTTATCAAGTTCTTCAAGAACTTCCAGAAGATTTTTGGAATCAAGAACTTCAAGATCTATGTTACCGGTGAGAGTTATGCTGGACGTTATGTGCCATACATCTCAGCTGCGATGCTCGATGAAAAAGACAAAGAGCATTTCGATCTAGATGGTAAGTTATCACAAATATTCAGAAAGCTGGGATGCAAATTCTGACTATTTACCAAGGTGCTCTGGCATACGACCCCTGCATTGGACAGTTCGACACCATCCAGGAACAACTGCCCGTTGTGCCCTTTGTCCACGAAAATGCGAACCTGTTCAGCTTCAATAAATCATTCATGGCAGAACTCGACAAAAAGCACAAATCCTGCGGATACGAGGCATTCATCGACAAGTACCTCACTTTCCCACCACCTGAAGTTCAACCACCCTTGTTAGGCAGCAGCTTAGACGACGACTGTGATCTGTTTGACCTTGTCAACGATGAAATCCTCCACATCAACCCATGCTTCGACGTCTACGAGATCAACCAGATGTGCCCGCTCCTCTGGGACGTTCTCGGCTTCCCCACCTCGCTCGAATACAAAGCAGCCGGAGCAAGCGTCTACTTCGATCGCCCAGACGTCAAGCACGCGCTACACGCACCCAAGGGCACCTGGGCCGAGTGTTCCGCAGAGGCCGTATTCGTCGGTGGCAGCGCCGGCCCGGAGCAAGAAGGCGATATTTCAGCGAACCCGATCGAGCACGTCTTGCCGCAGGTTATCGAGGCTACTAACCGCGTTCTCATTGCAAACGGTGACTTGGATATGGTTATCCTCACCAACGGCACGCTCTTGGCAATCCAGAATATGACCTGGAACGGCAACCTCGGTTTCCAGAATAAGCCACAGACCCCCATCGATATTAAGATCCCGGATCTCATGTACGCCAATGTCTTTGCTGAGAATGGCCAAACTGGTGTCGATGGCGCCCAGGGTATCATGGGTGTTCAGCACTATGAGCGTGGTCTGATGTGGGCCCAGAGTTTCCAGTCTGGTCACATGCAACCGCAGTACCAGCCTCGTGTGGCTTATCGTCACCTCGAATGGCTGCTCAGACGTACTGAGGAACTCTAGTGTCTTACCAGAAGGTTTTATATATGGTCATTCGGTGATAATTTACCGGGTGAGTGATGGCGGATTGATGTATGTCTTTCTATTTCCCGAGCGAAATAGAAAGGCCTCATAGGATCGATTGTCATGGACGCCTAACATCGTTCATTATGTGTAGAATAAAGTATTGGCAGGCCTAGGATCTGCTTCATATGTTAGTCTTGTACACGATATAACGCAATCAATGGACTTTTGTTTATTTTAGTGCAAAATCACTCGTAACCTCCTGCAGCGCTCGATAACGTACTTCGTACAGAGTATAGCTCAGAGAAATCGCCACGCAACCCCCTGGCTAGTGTATACATCGTAAGCTGGTAATAATGAGTGGTGTGTTCCAGTAGTGTGGAGCTCGATAATTGTTCAGAGTTCCAGTCAATCACAGTCAAGTGTCATTACACTAGTCCAATCCAAAAGAATTACAACATAAGTAAAGGTAAAAGCTGTCAGTGGAGTTTATTGTTCCTGGACTTCCCAGTTTCCGGATTGACTTTCCGGCCTGAAAGGAAATAACCGGTTGAGAATGTCATAGAAGTACCATAGCCGAGAGCCACTCATTCTCCACAGTGTAGAGTCTCCCAAGTCGAGAAGATGAGCATTTGCCGACAAGCAAATGTGGGCTACTCCGTAGAGGGTACCGTATGGCGGTAGAACACCGGGCTAACCCCAAAATGGTAAGTGGCAGTAATTTATTCGGGAAAGTGCGTGCTTGGAACCTTTGGAAGGTTACACGAGGTTACAGAAAGTTACAGGTGTATTTAAGGGCTGTGATTGGCCGAGAGCAAAAGGCGAATTTCCCTGGGCCTGAATGCGGCATGGATGTGCCTCCGCCAAGACTCACCGGCTTCAACAGTGAGTTCAACTCTTTATTTGCTTCTCTTGTTCTACAATGTTGTAGCGTTGGTTTTGATATTTGTGACAATCCGGACTTGGTGTTATATTGAAATGAAAACAAAAACATGTCGACTATCTTGGGAAAGGGGAAAGAGGTGAGAATAACAAAGTAACTAAAGGGGTGACGTTCGAGCATAGCACGCACGCATGCGGTTTCTTGATCTCATTACTTTGCCCCAAACAAGAGTAGTGGGAGGGTACGGAGTACGGCTAAAGTGGTCTCACTGCAAAAATTTTCCTGGTGGATCATGGAGGTTAATTGGGTCTCGGCTCAGGTCCAGAGTCCATTTGTTCATTATTTCGACCCTTTCCAATATCTGATATGTTTCTACAAAATTGGTACATTATGTACCGATAGTTACACGGGCCCATCTTAGTTCCGCATACAGAGTGGTCATACAGGTATAAAGGTAGAGTAGGCGAGGACCCTTGAGGCTGAATAGAGTATGTCGGATTTGCCTTGGTGGCGTTCAACCGACCCAAAGAACATCGAAGGACCGTGCTACAAGTAAAAGCGGCCAACGTCGGCCACTCGCCGGTCTTTAGGGATTCCTTTTTAAGCTATTCCCTGTGCGGTTGTGAATTATTAACCAACATCAACAATTTTATTAATACAATACGCCTATGTGTATGGAGTACGGGGGTATGGTGTACGCTATAGTGGAACCTCTTTTCTTTTCCTGCACGGGACCGCCCTTGGATTTTGCCCGTACTGGCAGTCATAAAAGCTGTCGGATCTACTAATATTGAAATGTTAAGTATGAGGATGTGATTAACTATAGCTATAGAAAGACAGCAAGAAACCAAGAGGAGATAGGTAATATATGTGGTTAACCTTGGAAGTATCCAGATCAGAGAGATCCCTATTAGCAGTGCATCTATAGATGGTAGGTAGTAAAGCGGTGTCTAACCGAAAACATATCAAGTTCAAGTGCCAAGTTGTATGCACTCGCCGAGGGCAACGGGAATAATAGGTTCAGATGCACGGAGTACGGAGTACTCCGTAAAGAACCCGACCCCAGTCCCGGGGCCGAGCCAGTCCTTTTTTTCTACGGAATACATAGTAGTATTCGAATTACAGACCATAGCACACAATATTATCACACCTTTTTCTTATAGTCCCACTTTTCGGCCTCGGCCAATGATGACATCGTAACTAGTCTAGGTATTAGAGAACCAGTTGGTAATATTAAAACTATTAAAAAAAAAGAAGAAAAAAAAAAAAACAGGAAGCATATTGCCCATCCTTGGGATGCTCCCAATAGTATATAGCAACTCTAGAATCCCACCTCATTTCCGATTTTCTCTTCTTTCCTCTTCTGTCAATTCCCAATTTTTTCCTCGTCCCTCAAACCATCTTGGATAAGGTATAGCTACCCGCTTGCCTTATTTCATTATATCTTGCTAGAGCTTCGTCTCTTAGCTTTCTATCTTATATCCCCGTGGCAGAACTTCTGGTTCACGCTCTTGGATCATTTCTATTGTTCATCACCACCTTGTGAAAAGAAATCAATTCCAACAAAGACCAAGCACGAGGTACTTCAGATCCGCTCTTCAGTAGCAATCTTGCATCACCCTCGCGACAACCATCACATCGACAGCGATTGCGACAAAATCCAGCATCGATAGCAACAAGCCCATCTGCAAGCCTCGACAGCAGTATATATCGACCATTGTCCTTGCGCCACTTTCGGCCCACAGCGAATTGCCCCCGGATTCACGATATATGACCCCATTGCAGCTCCCCACACCTGTAGATCCACCTTCGGCCTCTCACGGAATCCCCAGCGACATTTGAACGGAATAGAACGTGCGAAAAGCGACATCCTTGACAGACAGCAGCAAATCCCAGGCAGTTGAAAAATATATTCCAAAGCGCCATATAGAACCGTCATTATGGGTCTCGAAAAATTTAACCCCTTCAAAAGGGATAGTCCGAACTTCCCCGATGTTGTCATCCCACTCGCCGATGGACCTGCTCACTTCCTCTCGGAAAAGACAGACAAGGAGACCAACCCGAGCTTGGATGGCGCATCTTCCTCGGAAAACGGTGCTGCCGGTCCCAAGGGTTCAACCTCAACTCCTCTGACCCTCGAAGCTCTTCGTGCAGAGATCGAGGCTGATGTCTCCACTTCTACCCATGACTCTGCCTATGACCGTATGTTTCTCCTGGATTTTCTCACTGGTCCCTGCGTGGAAACTTCATGCAATTGGATTCTTTGATCTAACTTGAGGACACAGGCAAGGCAAAGGTCATCAACAGAGCCCTGCAGGATATTGGCATGGGCCGGTATCAATGGGAACTGTTCTTCCTTTGTGGTTTTGGTTGGACAGCAGACAACATTTGGCTTCAGGTAGGATTTCAAAACCAAATGGATCCCACAGATCAAATCTAACCATGTGTAGGGAGTTGCCCTGACGCTGACCCCTATCTCCTACGAATTTGGACTCTCCGATACGTGGGTGCGTTTTACCACTTGCGCTCTATTCTTGGGTCTTTGTATTGGTGCCTCATTCTGGGGTATTGCCTCTGATATTGTTGGTCGTCGTCTTGCTTTCAACGCCACCCTGTTCATGGCTGGTACATTTGGTCTGGCTGCTGCTGGTGGTCCCACTTGGATTGGGTAAGTTTTCTTTTTGAAAAGAACGAATTTTATATCTTTCGCTAATCATGAATACAGAACATGTGCACTGTTCGCTTGCTTGGGTCTTGGTGTCGGTGGCAACCTGCCAGTCGATGGTGCTCTTTTCCTGGAGTTCCTTCCCTTTGTCTCCGGCAACATGTTGACCATGTTGAGTATCTGGTGGCCCGTTGGCCAGCTAATCGGCAGTCTGCTTGCGTGGGCTTTCATCCCTAACTTCAGCTGCGCTAGCCATGAAGGTTGCACCAAGGAGAACAACATGGGCTGGCGCTACCTGGTCCTCACCCTGGGTGCCATCACTTTTGTCATGTTCATTTTGCGTTTCTTCTGCTTCCACTTGTACGAGTCACCCAAGTTCCTGCTCTCCCGTGGTCGCCAGGAAGAAGCCGTCGCCTCCATTCATGGCATTGCCCACAAGAACCGCACCAAGACCTGGTTGACCAACGAGATCCTCAACGAAATTGGCGGTCATGTCGAGGTGCAGGAGAAGGAGACAGGCCTCAGCTACTCTCAAATCCTGGGCCGTTTATTCTCCAAATTCTCAATGGAGCGCATTGCGCCTCTGTTCGCCAACAAGCGTATGGGTTATAATACCCTTCTTCTCTGGTTCTGCTGGGCTACCATCGGCATGGGATATCCTCTCTTCAACGCCTTCTTGCCGCAGTACCTCTCCCAATCCGGCGGTGTGACCAACTCAAACTACATCACCTACCGCAATTACGCCATCACCTCCATCGTTGGTGTCCCTGGCTCTATCTTGGCTTGCTACACGGTTGAGATCAAGTACATTGGTCGCAAGGGCACAATGGCCATCTCCACCCTGATCACCGGTGTGTTGCTGTTCTGCTTCACCGCATCCACGAACTCCGACATCCAGCTCCTGTGCAGTTGTCTCGAGGCCTTCTTCCAGAACATCATGTACGGTGTCCTGTTCGCCTACACTCCGGAGACCTTCCCCGCCCCCAACCGCGGTACTGGCACTGGTATCTCCAGCTGCTTGAACCGTATCACTGGTCTCTGTGCTCCCCTCGTCGCCATCTATGCTGGTAGCGCGAACCCCAACGCTCCCATCTATGCCTCCGGCGCGTTGATTCTGGCTTCCTTTGTGGCTATGTGTCTCCTACCCATCGAGACTCGGGGTAGGCAGACTCTTTAAGAAGCAATGTGTTAGGTCACTTGTTTCAGTTTACCAAAACCGTCTTGCACACTGTCGGTTCTTACACAGCTTTCTGCTTGTGTTGGAAAGTGCACGATGTGAACACGACTTAAAAAAGGACAGCACATCCATATCTCACCGATCTGCCCCTGCCATTGCGATCTGAATGATGCGATCAGTGGATTGACACGTGAATATATGGACCGGATAGAGTGTTGTCGTCATATATCATAATGCAGTGACCATTTCCAGGTGGTCTCTGAACTTGAACATACATTAGATACCAATCAAGATACCAAGTTTGTGTTTTTTTTCTCTTAATTCTGAGTTACGTCAACGGAGATTTCGATGTTGTATATCTTTTCCAATAACAACATGTGCTATACATAACTACCTTATGAATTGCATCATGTGCTTGGTATAAGAAGTTACTACCAGTCTAGTCTACATACAAATGAAAATGATCTCAGGCTACAAGAGAACACACCCTAATAGACTAGCGACCGGAAATGAGTTCGCTGCATCAGCACCAAAAGAAAAGACCAATTGGAGACTGCTACCAGAAGAAATATTATATGAAAGATATGAAATCTTCCAAGGTTTCAACCTTGGAAAGTTGAAAAATATGCTTAGCGAATCCTTAACAAATATGAATGGACGTAATCCCTATGATAACAACAGCAAAAAGGAAAAAGAAAAGACCAGGAAGAACTCCATTCCAGTCCAAGCAAGCTCCCCGATAACTCAAGAGAAAGCGAAAAAGAAAACCCACTTCACCCATTTTCCAATCGTGACTATGTAGCGTGCAGGTTCCTCGCCGGGACCGATCCGATAACGTGCAGAGAGCTTGAAAAAAACGAACAAGAAAAATGGCCTCGGAAAAAAATAAGTAGAGATAAAAAATCTCAGTGAAAATATCGCTTATCAACAAAGTGCAAAGAAGTTATGAAGACATCACATCATGACCCTGATGGAAGAGATACATCCTGTCTATGCCACCGGTTGATTACGACGGCCACGCTTCTCAAGCAATGTGGACCCGCTCAGAGTAAGCTCAAACGGCTGCTGATGCTTGCGAATAGAACTCTTTGCAGCACTAGCGACATTGGCATCGTGCATCCCGTAGCCTTGTTTGGGCTTTGGCTGATTGGGTGGTTGTCGTGCCTGTGCGGCGCTGCTTTGGGCGCCAAGGTTCGTGGATCGGAGCTTGGCTTCCATTCCGGCCATATCCCCTTGGTTCTTGGCGACCTTGGCTGGTGGTTGGCCTCCGAGACGGTGGCTGTACTCGGGCTCGTCGTCATAATCTTCGTTGAGAGCACCCAGTGCTGACTGGAATCCTGCGGTGCCACTGCGGTTCGATTGGCGCGCATTCGCGCGGCGTTTTCCTTCCTCTTCTTGTCTGTGTACCGCATAGCCAACATCAAAGACTTCACGGAGGTTGAAAGCGCCTGGAGATCGGAAGTCCATACGGCGCTCTGCTGTGACGGATGGTTGATCGACGAAGCGGGCACTGGCGGGCTGATAGGGCCCGTGTTCGGCACCGGAGGAGTCGAGTTGCTGTGGGCCTTTCTCGGGGGTCTGGAGGTAGGGTGTTGCTAGAGGGGGGGCGTCGGCGGCGGCGGTAGTCTCCTCGTCGGTGCCCTGTATCCAGGGGTGTGCGAGGAACTCCTTGATGGTGAATCGCTTTTCAGGGTCCACAGTGAGGAGATGCGAGATCAGATCCTGGGCTGACTTGGAAATATCATCCCACCAGGGTGACAAAAATGTGTATTGGCCGCGTGCCACCTTCTCGGTAAGAACTTGGATGCTCTCGTCATAGAATGGAGGGAACCCGCAGAGAAGTGTGTAGAGCACACATCCCATGGCCCACATGTCCACACTTTTGGAGTATCGCTCATCCTTGACGATTTCTGGGGCTGTATATCCGACGGTACCGCAAGGTGTCATCGTCTGGCTATCCCAAATCACCTTGGACAGACCGAAGTCTGCAAGCTTGATCTTGCCGATACCACCCGCACCAACTCCGGGGATGAATTCTCCCTCATCTTCTTTGTCTTCATCTCCTGGTTGTTGAGGTTTGGGATTCTTGCTGGGAGTGTGGGGAATTGGATAGAACAGGAGATTTTCAGGTTTAATGTCACTTCATAAAGATGTTAGCTTTCGCAAGAGCAAATGTCTACTGACGGGGTGACAAACCGGTGAACGACACCCGATGTCTCGTGTAGATATTCAATCGCTTCCGCAACTTGTCGAATGACGTGGCGGCTAAGATTCTCGCTGAAATACGTCAATCGGACAATCTGGTGGAATAATTCACCCCCGGGGCAGAGTTCGAGGACGATGTAGTAATATTGCCGCGACTCGGAGAAATCGATCAATTTGACGACGTTGGGGTGGTCAAGATTGCGCATAATCTGAACCTCTTTGAGAATATTTGCCCGCTGTTAAAAAGACTAAAGTTAGCAATGACGAAACAAGATGCGCAGCCATGCACCAAGGCAGTAGTATGCCATAAAAGTAGTGTATCGTTTCGCCAGCAGACGCAAGTAACCATTGCCAGGAAGCAACTCGAACACCAGGAAAGAATGGTTTGCGCACCTCCGCCGCCTTGGGGACTTTTTTGACCGTTGGATAGTGAGGATCGCTCTACAGAACGTATTGGCCATGTTTGTAGACATATTGCAAACCATACAACTGCAAAGAAACGAAAACACAAAAACCCATAGGGAAAAGAAGAAGAAAGGCACCTTGCGGCAGAACCTACCTGATTGCTATTCATTTCAAATTTGCGGACGACCTTGATGGCTACCTCGCCATATTCCGTCGTCGAATCCTTGGCACGATAGACGTTACTGAAGGCGCCATCGCCCATTTTCTCCACCAAGATCCAGCGCTCTAGACCGGGATATTTGGGCATCTTCGATCGGTTGATGTTCTCCTCTGCCACTAGACGTTCGATTTCGACAGAGCGATCCTGCCTGACCTGAGAATCAGGTTTGTGGAGGGCATTGGCTCGGCCTTCAGGGCCAAAAGCCTCGAGAGCAGGTGAATATTGGCCTATCGGTTGGCGTTGTGGCTCTGCGTGGATGGCGGAAACGTCGGTCGTCGGCTCAGAATGAGGGGTGACAAGGCGGGCCTGCTTGCCATGCCGAATGAAATTCTTGATATTCTGTATTGTACTCATGATATCAAAGAAGAATCGTGATTCATAAACAGATGTCTAGGTTGGTTTTGGAGAGGAATGGAAAACAGAGAGATTAGAAGAAGAATGGATGTCGGCGATTGAAGGGATTTTTTCAAGGTGTGGAAGTCAGACAAGTTGAAGAATGGATTTACCCCACTGAAGGACTTTGTAAATCACAAAACAAGAAGAATAGAGAGAAAAACAAGACCCGAAAGCTATAGATCAAGAGTAAAAAAAAAGGAGAGAGAGAGAAAGGAGATGATGGCGGGGGAGAGCTATGACGAAATGAGAGATCTTTCCCTGCGATGTCATCTGCCAAGGCCCGTCCATCAACCTGGTTCGACCTCTCGGGACGTCATGATACGCCACTGATCCACTGTGGTAATGAGCAATCTATCTTATATTTGTCTCTTCTACTCGGGAATTTCATATATAATATCTATGATGTTCTTTCTTGATATGACCATTTACCCCAGAGATCAGAGACCAGGAACCGGAGAGCAGGGGACAGAGTATAGAGACCTCCCAAGTCCCAGTCCCAACTTGTGTAGACCATTCTCTATTTCTTGGAATACTAAACTACATCTGTACTAGGTATATCACCTTATCAAGGCATTCCCTCACACAAAACGCTGGTTTGACCTGATTCCAAAAGGTTTAGAACCCTGGCTTGTGTGGGGATTAATATCGTCATCACCCGTTGCCACATGCTTGGAATCGTTGGAATACCGGATTCACAGTCACAGATTCACATTACTTTCCTCCTATCATGATATCTGTGTTACCATTCTGAGAACATCCGCTAAGCTTCGAGTCTCCTATTCGTACAGAGAAGTCTAAGATGAAGATGCGGATCTCGACCCTTCCTGGAATGCTTTACCACCTACAAAGGCAAACATACCAACCTTGGAAGTGAGGAGTGCGCGTATAAGTATGAGATGGAGCCCTGCGTATGTACAACATGGAATTCATATATAGACATATTTAATTTAGCCGACATGGCTATGTAGATTAAGTCATATAAGAGAAACTGCTGAATTAGTCCAACAAGTGCATACATCGTAGCCCTGGCGGTGCTTTGCCAACTAACTACATTTCCCCCATCCAGAAAATTTTGAGGTCAGCCCTCTAGGGCTACCACGAGATTGAACTTTCTCTCTTACGAACATCAATCCCACTCATGGAGTTTATCCTACTCAATATGAAGATATTAATTTTAGTACGATGTACCTCCCGGCTCTAACAATGAGACTGTCTACTTAGCATTCACAATTTCCCCTCCACACCACATAATTGTGGAACCTACCGTTCCAACTATCGGATCTTGTAGGGTGACTCGATTCCTGGCTGACCGTAGAGCTATCTAGATATTAGATTCTTCGCCAACTCGAGTCTGCCCAAATATAAGGGATCTGATATACAATGGCTACACAGATTCAATGGCATAAATAGAAGGAGAATAGAGGATTTCTTCATAAGCAAGAGACGGAAACGCGATTTAAGTTTTCGAAAGTCTACCGTCTTCACATCCTTGATATATTCGTAGTACAAGATCAGCTGGGTACG
The DNA here is from genome assembly GCA_008931945.1 of Penicillium sp. BW_162_3FA. Classification (NCBI taxonomy): domain Eukaryota; kingdom Fungi; phylum Ascomycota; class Eurotiomycetes; order Eurotiales; family Aspergillaceae; genus Penicillium; species Penicillium sp. BW_162_3FA. Next base: position 87,345 of record MUGJ01000059.1, read on the forward strand.
CCTTCGAATATAAGCCATGTTCCCGAAACGAAAGTCACCAAACAAGAGGATTCATATCTTTATATATCCAGGAGAAGATCGGTCAAGTATATAGATTCAATTTTTAGGTATTGGAAGTTGGAACAGAAGCCAGGAATACGCCCTAAACAAGATCATGCTACAAAGCACTATTTTATTACTATCTCTACTATGATATCATGTTATACTATGCTATGACGGGTTGCTAGTTCCTCATTTATGTCCCGAAATAAGAATGTGCATCTTGTTCCTCCCCAAGGCTGGAATGTATGTATGTTTAAGACCTGCATCAAGGGCCAAGCATGCTAAGTAAGGGCTGTGATCGTTAACTATGAGATCTCAACCCATTCTATGCCCGAGGAATACTGACACATTTAATTTTGAGTCCCCACATGGTCCCGATTTGTAGATTAGGTCAAGCATATACATCGTACATTTTTAGGATGCAGTACGGAGTAACCAAGCACTGGTTCATTCCAGGATGAATCTACATCACTGAAAATAGCGTAATATAGATTAACTCTAAGCTATGATAGGATCAGAATTTGAAAGCGCCCTCATACTGTTATGGAACTGCAGTGTGATTACCAGTGTGATGAAGTCCCAATGAGATGAGGCTGCAAGGCATCAATATTACCTAAATAGGAAACAGGCGCTAATCAGCGGGAAACAGTGGCACGAAAAGATCCCCTTCGTCATAATATTCAACTTTCAAGCATTTTTGAACACTCTGTATTCTTTTTTAATTTCTTTTATCCTATGTCATTTGAATGATTATTCTTTATTACTTGATACTTAGCTTGAAACACGGGAATAAGAGGGCTTGAGACTAGACTTCCCAGCCACTCGCCAACATCGTCCATCCCCACCCTTACAGCTCACATTGCACAGAGATAGGTCGAGCCAAAGTCTTCACCTGTGAAAGCATATGCCCATGCTCCGTACTCTGTACTAGACCATTGCTTGTCCTTTGTGACGGACTCGAACCCAACTTGGACGATCGGCTCCCCCCTGCATCATACCGAGACAAAGCAAAGCCTTTGGGCTTGAGGATCCGTTGACTTTGACCATTGGTCGCATATTGGTCGCGAAGTGCTCGCGCGCGCGATGCAACCCTTGCGACACTCTGAACGAAACATCCTACTCAGTACTATGATACCCAAAGGTATCTAAACGCGAATCGAATACACAAAAGCGACCGTGGATGCTTCAGGTCTCCGTGGGTCTGCTGTTTCCGAGATGCCGGGCGTGGAAGTGATGGGGTCATCGGAGGATTTGCAAGCATTCGAACGGCCGCGACTAAGGTCTCACAAGACGCTCCCTCGGCGGGGTGTAATCGTTCCTAGCATCGAGGTCATCCAACCGGTCTCGCCGGATCAGAATGGGAGACGTACTGCGACGCCATCGCTTCCCTTGACACCCCCGGGTGCAGGCCACGAAGAAGTTGTGGTGGACGAACAAACACCTCGGAAAACGAATTCTTCTTTGTCAGACAGACCAACATCTGGGATGTTGACCCCCCGCCGCCCCTCTAAGCCTCCAACCCCGGATGTGACGCCTCCTCGAACGAACTCGAATAAGCGACCTACCTTGAATCAGTTTAATTATTTCTCCTCGTCGTCTCGGACCGATTCATTTCAAACGGCTTTGGAAAATATCTCATCGGAAGATGATATGGACACCCCGGTTCGCATGTCTCAGACTGCGACTCAGACCTCAAAACAAAGGAGGCAACCATCAAAGCCACCCGCCTCAAATGGATATCTTTCACAATTTCCAAATATAAAATCATCTCTGCCATCTGCTACTCAACAACATAGTGAAACTGAATGCGACACCGGCTTTGAGTCTTTTGATGGGCATTGGGCCGCAAACTCGATCGATGGGTCGCCAACACCGTTAGCCGGAAAGCGAAAGTCTGCACAGAACCACTCTCAATCAGTCTATAAGTCAACCCCTGGGAGAGATGTGTTGGATGTAAAGCATCTAGATGCCTCCTTGATGAGGGAAAAAAAGTTGCGGGACCGTGTCGATAGTGCGCATGAAGTCAAAGCAAGGACATCAATGGAGCAGTTCCGTAAGAATATTGGGTCGTCATCACAGGAGGGTATAGCAGGATATAGTGGACCGGACGCCCGTCCTTTGTCGGTCATCTCCTCGACATCCACCGTCGAGGCTATGATAATCGACTCTCCCAAACGAGCCCAGCGAATGCTCCGGCATACTGAAAAGAGAAGCTCTCTGCGGTCTGCAAGCTCTCCCATCACAAGATCTGAGCGTACATCTTATGGCTCCCTCCCTGAATCCCAACACCGCCTGGTTCACAAGGCCGGTCGCATTTCTGATCAGGATGTTCGAAGTGGAACATCCGAGATGTCATTCTCGACCAAGACTAGCAACAGTGCAATAAAGCCCAATATCGAAACCATCAACGTGGTGGTCATCCCGGAGAGAAGTTCATCTCTCAGGTCCCGTCCTAACAGTCATGTTTCTTCCAAACCGGGTTCTCACCGATCAAACCGTCGTCCTCCGACAGCCTCAACGGACCGCACAGATATCCCAGGGCAGAAGAAACGCACCGTCTCTGATTCGGTGTCGACTCGATCTCGCGAGACTGATTCCAGGGGCCGTCCCATGGGGCGACCTGCCATTCCACCCCGTGCCTCATCGCTTTCTGCGCCGACGAGTCAAAACAATTCTCGCGCCACTTCCCTCACTTCCAACAGCCTGCGCAGTCGTCCCGCGGCGCGTCCCGCTATACCACCCCGAAGCTCGTCGCTTTCTGCGCCAACGAGTCGGAACAACTCTCGTGCGACTTCCCTTACTTCGGACAGTCTACGGAGCCATAACTTGGCCGTTGACTTCGAGATGCAAAAGCATCGTGAGCATCAGCCTGTATCCCCTCCTCGTCACAACGTTTTGGCTTCACCTGACCGCCATGGCCTGCTCGAGGCTCCCAATATGCACGCCCTCTTTGCTAGCTCCGATGATATGGCAACCCTGCGTCCTCCATCTTTGCCTTTCACCCAAGGCTCAATTCCATCGTATTCGCCGGGACCTATCGAAATCCAAGAGGCTACAGCCGTTAGTCTGTTCGCACACAACAATCACTCACTGCTGCTTGTTGATCCTCGGGTTCAAGCCTCCTCGAGGCGTCCTTTCCAAGCGCTTGGGATTTCTTATGATCTTCCCCAACCCCCTCGCACACCCGACAATCCATCGCAGACAGCGACGTACACCGTTGACTCACCTTTAACGAACCCTCGCCCTCCACCCAAGCCCCCATCTGCCAGACCTCTTCCCCCGCTTCCATTAGATGACGCTCAAGATGAAAACAAAGGTCTCGGTCGACGATGGAGTTCCGTTCGTCGTACCTGGAGCGCACGCCCTCGGTCGGATTCCTTCAACACTATAGCGCGGTCCTTCTCCGTGAAATCGGCCAAGAACCGAACCGCAGGAATGGAAATGGACAGTCGTCTATATCCGTTTTGGCGGCCCCGCGGATTCTGGGAAAACGTGCCCGGGTCCCCGGAGAAAGAATCCTCACCGACGCGGGAGGCTTTGCCGCGCCCCGATGAATCCTTGATTGTAAACAACTCTCTAGGCCTGCCCCAGCGGCGCATCATCTTCGATGGCCCGCCTGCTTTGGCGCGCCGCAGCCCAGAAATGAGACGCTTGTTCAATGGGATGACTAGCAACGGTAGCTTGGTTGATCAAGGCATGTTCCGAACAGGATCCCCCTTGAACTCGACTCGCTTCCGGTCTCTATCTCGCTGGGGACTGCGGCTCCAGTCGATGTCATGGCGTAATGTGCGGAATCGCATGCGGCGTGTGCGCCAGCGACGAGACGAGAGAAAGCGGGCTGTCCGGAGGGAAATCCTCAAGCAGAGTATCGGTGGCCCTGTCTACGTGGCATCTAGTGCTACAGCTGAGGTGGCTATGAGATGACTTAAATGATTGTCCTTTTTTTCTGTTTCGTCTCTGTTATGACCGCATTTATGATTGGATATGTTGCACACATTTCAAACACTTGCCCGACGATTTCACGATGCATTTGCTTTTTTGGTTGTTGTTTTTTTTTTGGAAAATTGCTTCAATGCCCCGATATGATCTTTTGATATGAGATCTATGATGATTACGACACACGAACCCATGATGATGATTCTATTGTTTTTATTCCTTTGTCTCAACTTTTGTTGGTTTCCCAGATGTACCATTAACTTGTTTACTGCTAGCATACATACCTATCGGATTTTCAACCTGTTCATCAGTCCAGGACTGGATAAGGGTTTCAAGCCGCCCCTTGCTTTCACGTTGTGTGACATAAGATGGCCTATGGAGCAATAATCGCTTGGCTCTAGGGCTGGATGTAAACGAGTCCATTAAGTAATGCATTGGTAGATGAGTACACACCTGGATGTACTTTATGAAAGCAAGAGCAAGTAAATTAGCACCATATAATACGGAGCAAGGTGTTCCATAAAAGCACACTAGATATTGCCTGAATAATGATGTATTCAAATGGTCATACCTGACCAATCAACCAAATATGGGGTATCTAAAAAAACAGACCTTCCAACTCATCCTAAACCCATAAAGATCAGTGCCTACCACCCCAATAGACATTGCCTCTCCCCCTTCCCCTCTTCCCACGTCCACGTACACTCGACCGGCCGCGAATAGCCATAGACCCATACTCCGTCTCACGCTCCACTCGTTGTCTCATCCGCTCTACCGACTCTTCTTCCTGGTCTGCCTCTGAGCTTGGCTCAACTTTTATTGACTGTGCTGCTAATCTCTCGCGGCTGTGTTTGAGCATCGCTTCCCAAGTTGGTGGATCCAGGAAGGGCTGTGGCGGCATAGAAAATGAGACTTCAAAGCGAGGGGGCTGGGGCTCGTAGTCTTCGTCTTCAACTGTGCTTTTATTATGCTCGCTTGAATCTGTGGGCTTATTTCTTCCTTGAATGGCCTCTTCATATGATGGTTTGATGCTCGTCTCTGCGGGGATGGCGCTAGGATTGAGGACTTTGTATACTTTGGGCCCTGACTTGTTGGTTCCCGGGCGTAGAAGAGCGCGCTTATGTGGGATGAGCAGAGGTCGGGATTTCTGCAAGGAAGTTGACGAAGCCATGATTTCGAAGTGACTTCAGGTAGGGAAAATGATGAGATGAAGTTGAAACAGTTGGTGATAAGCGGAGTCAAGACCTTATCAGCTTATCGGATAGTGTTTTTAAGGCGCCAAGGCAATTTATGTACGGAGTATGTATCTTTCATTTTGATGTTATTAGCACTACATTAATTGAAATAATATGAATGTGTCCCGGCCGAACCATGATCAGAATTCTACCTGTTTCCTTTGGCATGCATCTCGACACTCCAGTCCCTCCCTGAGATATCCCTACTAGCGCTGGCGTAGAGCGATTTTCAGCCCGAAGTTGGGCACATAAAACTCCTCGAATGAAAGCGAGCCAGTCAAGGGGGCGGAGGCTGAATTAGGCAGGAGTATGTCATACTGATTCAGGATATGCGCGAAGGCGAGCTTCATCAACGCGCTAGCCATCCATCGTCCAGGGCTACAAACACGAGCAAAAGTCAGCCGATAGGATCCGGGCGGTTGGATTTGAAACATGGGCAAGAAAAGAAAAAGGGCCAGGCAGAAATGAGACTTACCAGGCATGTGCGCCCATTCCAAAAACTAGATAGTCAGGGCTCAGGTCGACCAACCGGGTGTCCTTGGCTCCAGCTGCTGCACGCTTGACGAACCGGAAACCGTCGAACGCGTCGGGGTTCGCATAGTGCTCGCTGGATTGTTGGATAACTCCACTTGGGACGGCAAGGTGGGAGCCCTGCTTGAGTGTGACACCTGTTCCATTCCATACTTGATCAGTTCGGTGTTTCCTTGGTGGCCTGGTAGTATGCGTGGGAAAACAAACCGTTGGAGAGTTTGAGGTCACTAATACAGACCCGATGGGCAGAGACTAATATCCATATTATTGCATTAGCCATGCACAATTTCCATGGGTGCTCGCATATAGACGTACGTGCTGAAGGGGGATGTAGGCGCTGGCACTCCTTTAGGAAGCTATCCATCAAAACCATGCCATCACAGGCTTGAACGGTTGGTCCCATTTCAGAGAAAATCAGATCAATTTCCTCGCGCAGGGGTGCGATATACTCGGGTCGTCGAGCGAGCTCAACCAGGGCGCCGTAGAGTCCCTATTGGTGACTCAATTAGCACATTGCAGGATGATGATATGCGTACGGAGTACTTACATAGGACGTGGTGTATATAAAGGCAAATTGCAGAAGCAACATTTCACCTATCACCTCTGCATATGTCCATCGCTCCCGCAGAACACTGCTCTCATACAGCCATTGGAAGATTTCAACCTATGCATTGTTCAGCCATGGTGTCATTGGAAGGAAGGGGAAGGGGAGACAGGGATACCGGATTTTCCGTGTCATCGAGATTAGTCTCACTGGGTCCGTTGCCCGTGAATATCTCGGCGTGATATTCTGCTGCACGTGCATCAAAGTGACTGAGCATAATCTTACGCGAGGCATGCATATCCCAACTAGTCCCAAGAGTGGCGAGGCGACCGATGAGCCCACCAATATAGCTATTTGCGTCTTAGTCCACAGAAAATAGAATTAGTGAAGCATCTGACTCACGGTTTCAAGCAATCTGGAACAAGAAATTGTACACGGGTGGTCACTATCATCCCAAGGATGTGGTCCTTGGCAGCTTTAAGATATTCCTCATTCTGAGAGAGCCGCGAACCAACGAGAGCAAAACTGCCACTGCGGGCTACGATCGAGTATGCCAGATCAAAACAGCCGATGTTGCATTCTGGTTGAAGTCATTAGAGATCATCTGGGCTATAAAGTCAGTCAAAACTCACCCCCATCTTTGAAGTCTAGGGTCTGCAGCTGCGAGATGACTGCCTGGTTCATAGCGGGCATATACCGATACAAGTGCTTATAAACCGTGGCACGAATCAGACCAGGCGTAGTTTTAGCAATTTTCGGCCATCCCCTCCCCTTGGGGAAATAGCCAGGCATAACATGGGAGACTTGGAGGAGCTGTATAATGTTTGTTAGCGCCAACATCGAAAATCCATCCGACAGCCCTACCTGATCAATCCACGGCTCGGGGGATACAAGAGTACTCCGTTTATTTCTTAGCTCTTCAATCAACTCCGACTGGCACAATATGACCTGACCAAAGCGGAATGTCCGTGGGATCTCGAACAAGCCATTTGCGAATTGTTCATAGCCTTTCTTTATCAAACTGGGCCCGTCCACAACAAACTTGTACTGCTGGCATAAGACCGAGAAATAGTCTTTGCGTATAGGAAAAGGAATTTGCTTCTGTCGGTTCAACAAATAGTATCAGCGTTCTTGTGAATTTGTACTTCGATCAACTATCACCAGATGGGGGAAGGTCACTAACGTTAGCCATCCGATAGGAAGTAAATACCAAAGCGGCCGCAACCACAGAGCAAAAGAGAAAGGAAACAAGTAGGCACTGCACTATAGCCGAACTAGGAGGTTCCATCTCGGTCCAACTGAGGATATAAAGGAAAGCCATTTTTTTCTAAAGAAGCAATGGGAAAGATAAGAAAATGGACAAGTAGGGCCTGGATGACCGAGATTATATATGTTTCGTCCAGCAAAAAGGATGAGATGAGAGAAAAGCAATGATATCACTGTGCTAGGTTGGAATTGCTTCTACGGAGCGAATCTGTGCTCGCAAAGGCAAGTGACAAAAATAACTCGGTGTGATATACGCACATAATGTACCGGACTTTATAATTATTGCATGAGGCTAACCTCTTGACGTATTTCTTTTTTTTTTTTTTTTCAGACAAGGATTTTGGGGCCAAATATAGTATCATATTGGAAAGCAATATAGCACCGTATTGTGGAAATGAATCAAGGAAATCGTACAAGGGACCCATAAAAAAATATAGACGGGCATGGAAAGAAGATGAACAAACTCCCTGGCAAGTATCAGCGATCGAATGTGTGGTATAATGATACAAGCAGACAACGCAAGCCACGCCCGCAATAAAAAAGAAACAAGAAAAACCGGCAATGGCGCCAAGAAAATATTAGGCAGGCCAAGCTATGCGATGCCCTGGGATTCCATCCCACCCACTGTGGAGTATGAATAAGGCAAGTCTACCAGGCCGTCAAGCAGCCAGTTCAATGGATCGAAGACTTCGTAATTAGGTTCAATGAAGCCGCTTGGAAGTCCATTAGGTTGGGTTGCGGATGGTTGGATTCCAAGACTAGCCTGGGATAGCAGGGGTGCCGGGGCAAGGCTTGGATCATTCCCAGACATTCCTGGTGTTATTGTAGATGTGTGTACAGGCCCGACAGATGAAGTGGCCGAAGAATCGGCTGCCGAGTCGGGATTTGTTGGATTTTTTAGATAGGCTGATATCAAAGGTTAGAGACTGTTCATTTATACTTGAGAGTGAAAAGGGATACTGACCTTCAATGTTTCGGCCCTTAGTCCTGGCATCCTCCCGCCAGCGCCATACAGAGTCGAAAAGCAGGGACATGCTCATTCGGCAACGTACTTTGAGTCGCAGGGAGTCGTCAACATCGGTACTATTGTTAGCCCGTTGAGTCGCCCCGCCCAATCTCCACATCTGAGCCAACACTTCCGCAAGCCGTTCGGGTAGGTCGTTGCTGGACGCTGACACCCCCCGGATGGCCCAGATTGTACGGTTGAATAGGTTCTTGGTGTATTCCATGTCTATGTGAGAGGCGAAGAAGCTCTTGCACAGCTTCAGGAGAGTGCAGCCGGCGGCAACCATCATCTGATACACATAGTATGGGGTGTAAGAGAGAACCGGGCCAACCTCGGTCTCGAGGTTTAGAACAACTTCGAGGAATGTTGTCGTCGCGACATACAGAGATAAAACGCGTTCGCGGTAATTTTTAGTGGTTGGCTCATCAAAGAATGCCGAAAGGTGCAAATGAAGGTTAGCAGCACGGAGGAACAAGTCAGTAATACCTGGATGTCGTTAGTTATGCATTCAATATATCCCCACTTGAACTTCGGAAGCTTACAGTCATTCTGTGATTTAAGCTGTTCTTCCAACTCCTCAAAGTCTCGTGATAGAAAGGCAATCATTGTCGAGCGTTCATGGTCGCTGGTTAAGCCAACAGGATCGCGTCGATTTGTGTAAAGCGCTCGGGTGACCCTGTCGCAAAACTTTTCAATCTCCAACCTTGGCCTTATATCTTCTGGAAGCTTGAAGTTGGGGTCTAGCGAATCGCTCGAGGATAATGTCCAGTCGTAAAGAGTAGATGATGGCTGTCCATAGCCGGTGGAAACCCTGCGAAGTAAAACATGAGACAAATGCGAGCAGCGATTGATAATGGGGTTTGTACATACCTCTGAGCAACAATATTGCAAATCGCCCAAGTTCGCACCTTGTCTCTCAATTCATCCTCGATCAGTTCCACTCGGAATTTACTAAAGTCCTGAGTGTGGGAAGGCCGATGAAGACCAAGCTGCATAGCAACCTGTACCATCATTCCACATAGCATGAAGGTCGGATCTGTTGAGGTGCTGCTTGTGGGGAATGGCCATGAACATAGTAGAGCGAGGGCCTTCACGACATGGTAGCTTTGAGGGATATCTGCTAGAGTGCTCCAGACCAGCCGGCTGACAGGACCAGCGAGAGAATTCAACAAATTCGAATCGCCTTGATAGCGTCGTGCACCGACACTGAGTATTGTCCAGAAAAGCAACGAAGAGGAAGAATTATAATCATCGGGAGACTGATTTCGGTCCAAAAATGGAAGGAAGGGGTGGTAGTATGTGAAGAATCTGACGGGAACAAGTTAGATCAATCATAGAGACTTGATGGACGAGGACTCACATATTAAACAGTTCTGCCACTTTCTCGGGAACAACCATAACATCTTCAATTCGTCTGATTTGTCCACCGTTCCTCATGAAGTTGGTACCATCGAAGCCCGAACGAAGGTCCAAGAGGGATGCAACAGCTTCTTGAGATCCCATGTACTGGTCTGCGGACATGGCCGATGGGGTTTGATATACTGCAGGACTGACTTGACTCGACTCTTGCTTGGGTGTCAATTGTCCTGCGGTCAACGCCTGTTGCTGTGACATTCCAGGAACTGGTTGGCCAGTAGCAATCTGCTTTCTGAGCTCCATTATTTCCCTTTCCATTTCCGCATTGCGGCTGCGCTTCCCAACACGTTTGAAGTTGGACTCAATTTTACAGTCGAGCCTCAGTCGACGACATCGCGAACAATCGGTCCATGGGTCTTGAATGACATCGCATCGGAGCTGTCGCAACCCGAAAAAAAAAAATTAGTCAAACTGGAGAATCCCGACTTTGCGGTAATATGCTAGACCTACTTTCTGTTGTCGACATTCATTGCAAGCGCGCTTCACCGGTTGACGTCTTTTCTCCTCGCGCGCATCGTTATCATCCATATCCTCGATACTCCCCGGGGAACTGTCGATCCCCGCAATGGTCAAATTGCGTTTGCGACCATGCACGCCATCAGCGGCAACTGAGACAGGTAACTGATTTACACCCGCCATTACGGGACTTGTGCCAATAGAAGCATTATCAATGGTCGCAATCGGTTCAAGAGTTTGGGCCTGGCCCTCTCCGATGCCGTTCGATCGCCCGAGAGAAGCCAGGCTGAATGACGTTTTTGCGGATCGTGATCTCGGTTTCAGACAGTTGAGAGAGATTCGGACGGATTCACAGACACACGATTTGGGTCTTGATCCGGGCAGTTTGGTTTGGTTATTTCCTTTTTCCTTCTTGTCTTTCTCCAACAAAACCGTCTCAACTTTCTCGTTCTCACTCGGTGAGCGCACTTCTTCCGGGAACCTCGATGAGTCAGCGCAGAGGGGCATATCACCTGACCGGATATGCTTTTATGCAGCACGTGACCTCATACCGGCTTTGTAGCACGTGACCGGCGATGAGCTGTACATTTTCATCACTTTTCATAGTATGTAAGGAGTACAGAGTACAAGAATATGAAAAAGGCGCTAGAAAGACACTAGAAACCTCTGTGCACAACATAAAGTATACGATGCATCCATGCATCTCCAGACAGCCTTGGGGGCAGTACTGAAGCCACTAAGGCAGTAAGGCAGTGCAGGCGCGCCCGGTTTCATATTTTGTACCCAATCCAATACGAGATTCAAGAAAACGTTTTCATATTATTGGCTTGGAGGCCAAATGAATACGAAGATCCCGTTCATTCACTTACATATTTGAATGTATTTTGCGGAGGTTTAGGCAAATGTAGTTTAGATTTCAATCCTCTAGGGCAAGTAGTGGCACTCATCATCATTGCACCTTGCCTATCTCGTCCATCTCGGGGGGCTATGAAAGGCCAGTAAGCCTGTAAAAGTACCATGCTGACTTGTTTTTATCTGGATGTGGCCAGATAAGAATGGGATGGTGTTGGTCCATCGATCAACACTCAACTGATATAAAGAGCCACCAGACCACATCTCTTAGACCTGACTCGCCAACACTTACATCTTTTTATTCCTCTGTCAAATGCCAACATGGATATGTCAACGGATGAAAAGTCCAAAGACGCACCCAATCAATCCGAAGCCATCGGCAGGTCTTCCAGTGAACGACCACCTCCCTATTCGGCCAATGAGGTCGAGCAGCCGCCGCTAGAACTGCCACAGCTGGATCTGAGTTCCAATCTATCTGATTCAACTACTATCACTCGCGACCAGTGTGTTGCACATCTCAAGTTTCTGGCTGTGCTCGCAGATCTGCGAGATACTATCTCTAGTGATGACGGGCTTTTTGATATCTACGATGCCGAGGCTGAAAGATTCCCGAAGGAACTGAATGCAGCACGGGCTCGTATTTGCGAAAAGCGCTGGGCGGTATATACAGCGCGTGCAGTTGACCGATATACCAAGTGGTGGTCTAAGGGGCTCCCCGGATCAAGGCCAATGGCAACTATTAATGACTTGGAGTCCATCGACTATGAAAACATCATTAATTGTGGTACTATTGTTGCATGGAGCACGGAAAACCTACCCCCGCTGGGTAAGTGCATTGATGCCGAGATAAAAAAAATAACTCGGTTGACTAATTTCTCTATAGATATTTTGATGGTCTGGCATGCTCATATGTTGAATCCCCGGAACTTCCTTGAGGATTGCATTCGATACGGCAAGATGAGCACCTGGGCAACAGGATTTCCATGGGAAGCGATATATCACTGCATCAACAATCACACGATGGAGTATGCAGTTTCCGAACAAGCCCAGCAGCTGTTCGAGGAAAAACTGGACTTCAAGTGGAACAATTTACACGACCCGCCGACCAAACATGTCAAATGCCCCTGCTGTGGATGGGCGAACGCTGTCCCGTGGACAGAAGCTCGCTTTGGGGGAAGTGTTGCCCACGCCTTCAAATATGGCAGTGGCTATGCCGATAATTTATTTGAGGTGAAATGCTTCAGCTGTGAACGCATAATCGACCATGGCCGGCTCAAGGTAGCAAAGTTTCGAAAAGACCTTGAAGGAGCTCTTTACAAAGACCTCCCTATGCCCGGGTCGTTCACCAACATTTATGGAATGCCAGAGGGGGGCTCAACTGACAAGGCCGATCCTCGGGCCCTCCGGGACATGATATTCCCCACACGAGTCGTCCAGGCTGGTAGAAAAGAGTTGTTGCGCGTCACTGATAGTCGATTGGATCTGTGTCAGAATGTCGACCAGCTGAAGAAGCAACTCGAGACCCAGCTACGCGACACAAATCTTTTGTGGAAAGCACACGGTGTCTACCTTAAAACATTCGCGTATGGCGAGAAGATCCAATTCCGAAGAATGATGTCTCGATACTGGGAGAACCTCGGTCCCTTCGCGCTAGATCTTGTGGGCGCCGTTATCAGACAAGGCACCTTCGTGGAAAAAATGGACAAAATCGACTGGCTGCACTCACCAACAGTCTTCAACACCATGGACCGACTTATTAAAAAGTACGGAGTGTTCTTCCGGATTATGATTGAAAGGCCAGACAAGATGGCGGTGCCCACCTTGGACGTCGACCTAGCCTGGCACACACACCAACTCAGCCCAGCACGGTACTACAAATACAGCACGTCAAAGACAACATTTAATTGCAAACGTATGTTCATCGACCACGACGACAAAGTCGACGAAGGGAAACTCTCGGACGGCTTCGCCTGGACCAGCAAAATGTACCGCCGTATGACCGACGGCGGCATATACAGCGAATGCACCTGCTGGTACTGCGAGGCAACACGAACATCAGACCTGTATGGGCGGTTGTTCACTTCTGGCTCTGCCTATCGCGGCCGAGTAGCTGCAGACCTCTTGCACGATCGCTCTGATATCTCGTCCGATGCAAACAAGAACCCACATATCTCTTCACACAACGCCGTCCGCCCAACGAACATGTACCACCGGGCTGAGTGGCATAACTCTATACACCGTGTACGTCTACAAAGCGACCACCAAAAGGCCATGCGGCGTGCTGAGAAGCGCCGTCAACGATCTGGCTCCAAATCTTCTAATAATCAGGGCGACGTCTCGGGTGCATACTACATGCCTTATGCATATGGTTATCCCATCGTGGTGCCATACTATGCACCGTATATGATGGACCCATCTATCAACTGTGATTCGTACGCGAACAACCCTGCCTGCATGAATTTCACTGAAGGCGCTACTGGGAACTGTTGTGCCGGCACATGTGGTAAGTTCTTCCTCCACCCTCCTAGAAGCACTGAGTGAAACTGATTTGTCAAAAGGTGGTACTGTAGCCGCAGGTGGCTGCGCAGCAGACAGTGGTAGTGGAGGATGTGGTAAGTCTCTTTATGAACATCGACTACAACGGATGCTGATGTGTTTTCTGTGCAGGCGGATCAGGTGGCGGCTGCGGAGGATCCGCTGGTGGTGGTAAGTCTTCTTTATTTCATTCGATGAGACGAAATTATATACTGACTTGGTTATTCAGGTTGCGGCGGTGGTGGTGGTGGCGGTGGTGGTTGCGGAGGTGGAGGAGGAGGAGGAGGAGGTTGTGGTGGAGGTGGTAGCTGATTCAAATAACGATTGCGAATACCCTCTTTCCCTTTTTTACCTTTGCTTTTTATACTTATTGTTCTTGAATTCTTTGACTGCTTAATGAATTGGCTTATCAAGTTATGCTTATTGCTCAACATCATCAGCAGCCCATCGTATATATGACCTACTTCGTTTAGGCCTCACACCCAACACCTCGTAACTGTCTCCTGTTGTACCCTCTCGGTTGCAATCTCCGAGCATATGATGTCTTCTTCTATGTTTCGAGTTCGAGCTCTCTATCACGACCTACAACGCTGATATATACAACCAGCCCCGAGGTAACTAGAAGATGAACACCTTCTGATGAGGCATTGCAAACATAATGCAATCACCTATCTTGGGCAAGAGAGATCTATCTTGACCTGGGATCGATGGATGCCACATGTATGCCAAGCTTCCAAGGCACATCCCCAAACCTACATAGCATAAGGTTCTGCCCAGGTGGAACACGATTGAACCATTGGCAATGAGACATAAATGTATACCTCTTTCTGTACGGAGTAATCTGCATCGACTGGTCTGAAAGAGGCAGCGGCAGAATCTCCCCAAAGGAGATTAACACCAACACCCTTTGATCAGAGCCTCTTTTACTCGTTTATCCCATGTCTTCACCTATGACGAAACATCCGAAAAAAAAAAAAGATGGACCTTTTACCCCGTAGTGGGTCTTTACTTCCCCGCTTATGATGTACAGGCATGCAGACAGATATGGAAATGACCTGTAGATCTACATTCTAAAGCAATATAGTACGTTCATGAGATATATTCATTGTATGCCCCGTCCGAGGGTTGAGTACACGAGAGTGAGAGACCATAGGTGAGGAGATATAGAAGAGTGAGGGCAAGGAGACGGAGAGAAAAGAATGGACGAGATACACATGTGGGAAAAGGAGGGAAGCGGATCGTAGAATTTGTGGGTTTGGTATATATGTGCGAGGTGAGAGGCCAAAACAGAACAAAAAAGAAGACAAACGAGACACATAGAGGACATGAAAGGGGTCATGTCCCTATGGATATAAGTATTTGATGGGGATGATAAATATGCGACAGCTATACGGGGTATAGCCATTTATAGGGGTTTCCAGAATAGGGCCAAAAAAAAAACACACAAAGAAAAAAAAAACACAAAGCGGACCAAGGAGACATGATTGATACATGGGGATCTCAAAAGGTAGTGAAAAAAAGGTCCCGAGAATTGTGAAATACTCCGCTGAGAAAAGAGCTCTGAACGATTATTGAACATTGGCTCTATTCTCCACCTGGAGTGGTTGTAAACATGTAAACAAGAAGGTTCAAAAAATTCGCTCAAGCTCGTACATGAGATCGTGAAGGGGTCGTGGTTCAGCAATGCGCCGATTTGACCCAAGGACTGGCTCGGAGGCGCGCAGGCGCGGGGAGGGTGGGAGATCTACTCTTCCATGTGGCCAAAGACACCGCCATCGTCGTCGTCGGCCGGCGCAGAGCGGTTACTAAAGTCAACATCGGCATTGCGACGTTGACGGGACTTCTGGGCATCGTCACCACCAGTACGGACTTCACGCTCATCCGACACCTTGTACGACAGCGACGGGTTGAGCGAGCGGGACAAGAAGATGTTGGCCTCGGAGTCTCGGCGAGCGGCCTCGTCTGTGGGGCGCGATTGAGGGGAGAAGATACCCTGGTTGCTCGGGTGGCTGCTTGAGTCCAAGTAGCGCGCCGGCAGCGGAGGCACTGGTGGGACGTCGGGGGTCATGGAAACAGGCCCCGTGCGGGGAGTCCCGAAATTGCACAGGCCAATAGCCGCGGCAAGATCCGCCTCATCGTCCTCGTGTAACCGTGTGTTCGCAGTTGAAGGACGGGTGTCGATGCTCGAGTGGCGGAAGTGGGAGAAGCTTGGCGAGTGCAGGGGAGCACTCTCGTTGTACGAACTGGAGGGAATGGACTGGTAAGAACGAGAGAAACCGGATGCGTTGCTGACACTGGGGCGTTTGGCCCATTGTGCCGGCACACCCGACATCTCGAAATCGTCGTCTTCCTCCGAGTCCATTGGGGGTGGCGTGGTCTCAACGGAACTGATGCCATCCCGCATTTCTGACAGGGCGTCCGGCGATCCAGACGACAATTCTGACTCCAACTCGGCAGACTCATCGGGTGGATCGTCGTGGTTCATGGTGACCAAAACGGAGGCGGCCTCCAGCAGTTGAACCTGCTGGTGCTTGGAGATGAGAAGTTTCGAAGTAACGGACCATGCTGGGTCGTGTTCCCACCTAAGATACCACGAAAAAAAAACACGTCAATCAAATGCTGCTGAAAGGGATGGAAGAAAGGGGGGCAGTGACGAAGGGGGAGTTGAATAACCACGAGGGCGACCTGCACAGAGCCGACATGGTGCATATTCCCGATCGAGCTAGAAGAAGACGGCCGAGCGGTAGGGGGGATACACACATATGCTTAGACAAGCAGCTGCCATGCTTATACCCTTTCCCGCAGCGATCGCAACGTATGGCCGTCGAAGCACGCTTCCCTTCGGTTTTGAGTTGGGCACCCTCGCTGGCTCGGCGGTTTCGGTTCTTGGGCTTGCCATCGGAGTGGTCCGATCCCGGAGAACCTTTGCGGGCGACCGGTGATTCCTGGCTAGGGCTGTTGATGCTGCGGGAGAGGTAGGAGCTGAATCCAGATACGTTTCCGATAGAGCCGGACTCTATTCCCTTGCGGCCTGCGAGGCTGCGGCGGTGCGCACCCATGGGAAGCGAGGTAGCCTCCCCACCCTCCATGGAGGCGGCGACTGCGGCGGCAGCATTGGCTGCGGCGGTAGTGACACTTTTCCGGCGTGTTACACGGTGATTTGGATTGAGAGCACCTAGCGAGATCGAATGCGCGTGATGGCGCTGGCTAGGATTGGGGAGAGGACGCGACATGGATAATTCCTGTGACTGGCCAAAGGGCCGATAAATTAGTATGGTTCCCAAAAAAAAAAAAAGGCCAAGGTGTCAGGCGGAAATGCTGGACACATACCTTGAATGAGGCCATGGTAAGAATTGAGAGGAAGCTTCCAATGGAATTGACAACCCTCTAGGACACGAGTTGCCCTCAATTTAGTGAAGGCGAAATAGGGCGGAGTTCCGGGACCGAGATGTATAGGTAGAGGAAAGCAATGAATGCGAGAAGAGGAAATGAAGAGAGAGAGAATGAGAGCGAATAAAGAAAAAAGGTGAGTGAATCCAAAAAAAGAAAGGTGGAAGGGGAAAAAAAAAAGAGGAGAAAGAAGGAGAGAAAGAGTCAGGGCCGGTATGAGCCAAAATCGCTCAGGTTTGCGGGGGCCTTTCCCTTTGAGCATGCGGGGGGGAGCGATCACCGGTCACACATACGAGATTGGTATTTTATTGCTAATATATTTGAAGATATGTATGCCTTTAGACTATATTATTGTCTATACTTCATACCTAAGTAATGTTATGTTCCCTAAGTGTTCCCTAAGCATGCCCTATATTGTGTGTGTGTTATATCTGTGTGTCGCAATGCCTCTGATGCGATAGCAGAGTGGATCCACTTATCCGAATAAAGACATGTTGTTAATAGTAACAACCTTAGTAACAATCCCAAACCCTATGAATTTCTGATGGCGAATGTTGGGCATAATCTCTTCTTAAATATCATATTTGGTAATGTGTCTTAATACCAGTAGCCCTCGGATGGCGTTCCGTACAGGGGAAGGGTCTGCGCCCTGGTTCTGAAGGATAGTCCCATGGGTCCAGGCTCAGGCTATAAAATAATAACCCAATTCCTTTGAGAACTTCCAACGTTATATGCAAAATACAGAATAACCAATGTAGATAACCTTGGAATATAAGTAAACACTTTTGCTTAAAAAAAAAAAAAAACATCCAGTTGCCTGACGATCAGCTAGGGTCACAAGATGGGATAGCTGGACTCCAGATTCAAGTACCAATCAGGTCACTTGGTTCCCACCCGGGCAATGACGAATGTGTGTTGATAGGAGATGGCCGCAAGTACTGGAACTAGTGACTTGGAAAGTACTGATTTGCCATGTATCGACCAGATCACCTGCATAGCATCGACCGGTCTAGTGCTTGGAAGAGGGTGGATGTGGTGGGTCTAATGATGTCATTGGGCTTAGTCAAAGATATCACCTGATACACTCCAGCTGATACGATATAATTTATATATTAATTTATATAACTAACTATACCTAGGTAGTTAATATCCTTCATGTACATATGCAGTATAAGAATAATCTTTTCACTGTGGCAAAGACCTCGTGAGGAATTGTGGCTTATCCCCTAATTCAGGACAAGTCCAAGGCAGCACTGGCCCCCCGGGCCCCTCGGGGGGCCAAGTGTCAGTTAGGTAATCGCTCAGGTCACCATAATCCTACGATCAGGTCGCGCCATCTTGCACGCTAACGCCTGCGGGAGAGGATCATTACTCCGAGCGTCACACTACCCTTTTGCGCACGAGCACTTGGGACTTGGGGCGGAATTATTTTTGGCGCCCTTCATAGTAGGAGGCACCCCTGATATTTCTTGTTTCTGGCACATTCCTAAGGTTCCTGTCCCGCGATTATTGACCTGCGGCTGAGACACTCGGGACATTCTTCTTGTCAGTATTATTATTGGGTTAGAAGGTTGGATTGATGTCGATCCAATTATTAGAGCTACCGAGAGCTATCATAGCTCTTGAAATTATTTCTCAATGGTTTTATACAACACAAAGATAACATTTCAATGAGCCCATTATTGTTCTCCCGAGGTCCAGTGTTGTGCTACCATGACGTGGTCGGACCTCCAGGGCTGAAAGGCGGAGGGAATCTCACCTAATCTACCCAATCAAACAATGCAAACATATTTTTGGAAAAAAACACTGAAGAAACCCTTATCATCAAAATACCCGATAAGAGATGAAGATTGGGCATCGCAACGGACTCACATTATAGGCCAATTGACTTTTCAATTATACAACCTTGGGTTACCTTCAAGGTCTACTTCGTGCATACCAGATCCAATCCCACCACACACTAACTGAAAAATCCCTCACAAACCGCCGCAATGCTCCATTCCCGTCTACGACCCCTCCCCCGCCGCCATCATCCCACCAACACACCAAGCGCCCCAACACCAGAATTCCAAAACGAAGACGTCGACACCGAAACCGACGAATCATCCGAAGACCTCTTCAGTGCATTCCTCCCCCACTTGTTCCCAGACGACGCACCTTCCTTCCACGGCGACCCAGGCCAACACCTCCTCTACAGCTCCCCGCGCTATGGCGATCTCAACATCATGGTCCCCAGCTACCCAAGCTCAAGCCAGAAGCGATCCGAGGAGATCGCCGCAGGCCAAGCCAAGCCAGACGGATCCGTGAACCCAGTCGACGAGGGACGCAAGCTCTTCGCGCATTTCCTCTGGAGCGCGGCGATGGTCGTCGCAGAGGGAGTCGAGCAAGCGGATACACCCATCGCACCAGGCGAAACAGAGACAGAATCTCAGAGAGAAACCCGGGAGTTGTGGAGTATCAAGGGCGAGAGTGTGCTCGAGTTGGGCGCTGGTGAGTTGGCAGTTTTATATACTGTACCCCCGGCCAACCCCAAACCAACCCCAAACTAACGCATTCATATTATATTATAGGCGCCGCCCTTCCTTCTGTAATCTGTGCTCTAGCCGATGCCTCGAAGGTCGTGGCGACTGACCACCCGTCCTCGCCTGCGTTTAGCGGTGCAATCGCTTTCAATATTGAGCACAATTTAGCTAAGCGCACGCCTCGGGTCGCGGGGGAAGTGTCAATGCATCCGCATGAATGGGGTGTGTTGGATGACTCCTTTGCGACGGTTAATAAGGGTGGATTTTCGCGTATCGTTGCGGCGGATTGTTTCTGGATGCGCTCGCAGCATGAGAATCTCGCTCGCACGATGCAGTGGTTCCTTTCGCCGGGTGGAAAGGTGTGGGTTGTTGCTGGATTCCATACGGGTCGGGCGATTGTTGCCGGGTTCTTTGAGACGGTTCTTGAGAATGGGTTTGTGATTGAGAGTATCTATGAGAGGGATTTGGTTGCGAGGTTGGAGGATGGGGGTGAGATTCGCAGGGAGTGGGTTCCCGTTAGGGAAGGGGAGGGTACGGAGAATCAGAAGAGATGGTGTGTTATTGCTGTTTTGAAGAGGAAGGGGGAGTAGAGTTGTGGCTTGTGGGTTTGGTGATGGTATTGGGTGCATTTTTGAGCGATATCTCGCCCATTTCCCTTGCATGATGAGATTACGAGCATAAAATTAGATGAGTATAAAATGATTGGAATATTTCGGTACTATATTCAGCACGTGTCTATCCTGGCTATCTAAAGTCCATCTTCTTTTTGCTTAGGGGTATAGTTCGCATGGTACTCCGCAGCTCCACTAAGTATCAAGCATCCCCAAGCCTCTGGAAACACACCGTACAAACTCCCTGTCCCTCGTGTCCTCCAAACCGGAACCGAGGATACTCAACACGGCCCCAAACCCCCAACCGATCCCCACTCGTCCGATCAGCAGTGAACCAATGCACCAGCTCTTCCTCAGTCCAGTTGCAGGTAGTAACAATCAAGAACCC
Source organism: Penicillium sp. BW_162_3FA (assembly GCA_008931945.1). Taxonomy (NCBI): domain Eukaryota; kingdom Fungi; phylum Ascomycota; class Eurotiomycetes; order Eurotiales; family Aspergillaceae; genus Penicillium; species Penicillium sp. BW_162_3FA. The sequence goes on from MUGJ01000059.1 coordinate 108,075, forward strand.
ACCGCGCCGCACTAAGCGCCGCGCGATATCAGGGTACCTCTCACAGACACGGGTGGTCTTCGCATCATCAGCTAACGAGACGGCATCGAACGTCCCCTTGTCGAGCACGATATCGAAGCCGCCTTCCTGGTAGGGGAACCAGGGGAGTGTTTCCTCCGAGGGAGAGGAGGGAGATACCTCGAGCCCCGTCTCAGAAAGAAGAGCCTTAGAGCCGAGGATATCCCACTCCTCGAACTGGATAGATGTTTCTTGTTCCGACGAGTCATTGGATCCAGTCTCTGCTTCGGCCTTGGCCTCAGTCTCGACTTCTGCTTCCTCTTCATCATCAGATTCATCCTCATCCTCAGAGTCACTCCGATAAGCCGAATGACCTCTCACACGCTGCAACTCCCGCGCAAGCTCAACGCTCTGACGCGAGTAATCAACGCCAACAAGACGCCCCGTATACCCGCCCCTTTTCCTAAGCAGCGCAAGCATACTCCCATTTCCAGTACCGAGATCTAGAACACTTGGCTGGCGGGAGCCTTTCTTGTGTGCGGTATTGCGCGGCGATAAGGGGAAAGACTTGCGCGTGAGGAAGTGGAGGACTTTTTGCGGGGCGTTGTGTTCAGAGAACCAAGATGTGCCTGGGTCGTCTTCTTCATTTAGGTCGGAAGTGGTTGATGCGGCATCGTCATCATTTTGGTCTGACTTGTCATTGGCATTGGGGTCATTCTTGGGAGCTTCGTGCGAGATGTGGGCTAGTGTGCGGGCATAGTAGGATTCCCAGCTAGGTTTGGATTGTTAGTTTGCGCTTGAAGAACTGGTTTGGATATCAGAGGCCGTCTTATAGATCAATTGGTGGCCCAATTTATCCATTGCTGTATTCGCTGTACTGTATACAACACTTGTGGAGGGGCAGAGCGGGGTTCATGGATTCCCGGCCCTTGCGTCCAACTGAGGAAGAGGGCGCGGCTGAAAAGGACACGTACTAGTCTTTTGTGCCCAGCTCGCTGGGCGAGAGGTATGCTGGATGAGATTCTTCAGCCATTGTCGCGAGCGTGGAGAGGATGCGCAAGGAAAAATTTGGGTTGGAGGTGTTCTCGGGGCTTATCGCTATCTCCGTTCCAATCAACAACACAGCCTGAAGTCACGATTGGATCTACTAGAACTACAAGAACTAGACTTAATGTCGCATGCGTTTACAGCTTTACGAGGAACAATTGAAGCGTAACGTCGATCTCTATTGTGAGAATGCGCAAATGGGGTATTCATCATGCCATCCCTTCACCCATAAACCAAGCATACCGTGAGGTCCAAGGGAAACCAAGTAGCTTCACCACACGAATGCTGAACAACACCAAGAAAGGCATAGAAGAACCAAGGGCCTCATCTAAGCGGCAAGATGGAAAATAGGAGAGTAACACGAAATAACCAAGCGAAAGTGAGACAAAAGCCAAGGGAAGCAAAACCCAAAAGAGATAGGAGCCTCCGATAATATTACAGGTACCAGGCAAAAGGAAACAGAAAAGTTTGTTTCGATCTTTGAAGGCCTGGCCTTGGTATCAATTCGTCCGTTTTGGACACCCGAGACGCCAATGGTAAAAAAAAAAGAGAGAAAATATTCAAGCGATAGTGACCAGTAATGGCGTTGGCAAGACCCGTAGGTTCAAATGACAAAAAGAAATATGCAGTAAGCATGCAAGTCGGAAAAAAAATGGCGATGAGGGACAGCAAAGCCTGCTTTGGTCATGAGTATCATCAAGCCAGTCATCTGATTGAGATGAGTGGAAGAAATTAATAAGTGAGAATAGAACGGTTGCATTGACCCCCGGGGCACGATGCACGGGATCCCAGGGGTGGCTGAGCAGATGGTCTTCAAATCGGGAAAGAGACATGAAAAATATGTCGGGTCATGGAATCGTTGCAAGCCTGGTCTTCAAGGACACAAGGCGGAGAGATCACAAGAATTCATCGATGGATCTCATGATCAGGGGCTCGCCGCCAGATGGAGGCGAGCGGGGGTCTGCCGGTTCAGCGGCAAAGCCCATGGCGTGGGGAATAGGAGGTGGAGACAAGGCTGCGGAGCGATCGATTCGGTGGAATGATCGTGGTACCGAAGGAGCCGGTGAGAGGAATTCGTTGGTCCTCGGTGAAAACAAATCACCGCTGAAGTCGGGCGCATCACGTACAAACACATGGGTCTGAACCAGCGGGTCACAGCTGCTGACGCTACGCGGTAACCCTCGTAGCCGACCCGAGGCAGGTCCCACGGACTGGAACTTCTGTCGGAATGGGAGGGGTCGGGGGGATAGACTCCGCTTCGGCGAGTAGGACTTGAACTTTGTGTAGGTACCGTCATCGCTCGTAGTGGGACGCATTGAAGTCGTTTCGGGGATTGAGAGGCAGCTAACTGAAGGTGCCTGGGGCAGTCCGCGGAAGGCTGGTCGGCTAGACTCGTTGGACGATGGGCGCTCAGCTCGTGCCACCTGAGGCTCTGAGCTTCGTCGGCCGGTTTGGACGAACCACTCCTGAGGTGGGGGCTTTGAAGTAGATCCCCGCAGCAATTTAGAGCGGAAGTCTGTGAGCTGGTAGATGAGACTCATATTCGGGCCAACCCACTGGCTGCGTCCCTTGACTGCTTCGTACATGGAGTTGAAATCCAGATGTCGGTTTTTGTACAATCCGTAAGCAATCACCAGTGATGCTGAGCGGCTGGCGCCCAGCTGGCAATGCACGAGAACTTTCTTTCCTTCAGCAATCCGCTCGTCAATGAGCTCACAAAGCGGGAGCAGGTCTTCGAGGATTTCGGAGTTATGATCCCAACCGACATGGAGGTACTCCGGTGCTGGTGTTGGTGCTGTAGGACTTGCGGTCGTGGGGGTTGCTGCCTCGGAGTCCGAGGGCTGGAATTCCCAGGCAGACTTGAAGGACATTTCTGAAATCGCAGTTTGAGGTTCGCCGCGGGAGAAGCGTTTCGAGGCCCTGGAGGCGTTCCGCCATGTGCTCATCACTGTGTCATTCCGCTCATCCTTGCTAGTACTGAACGGGTTCACCACTTCTTTGGCGACGTTGATCACGACGTCAAATTTGGACGCCTCTTCTGCTGTTGGTTCTAGATACAAGTAGACCCCAGAGTCATGGATTCGGATAGGTCCATCCGGGTAGCCACGATCCTTCTTGCGGGTCGACTCGCGCGAGTCGAGATGGTCATCCTCTTCTTCTAGTCCATCGAGAACACGGTGAGAGAAGCCAGATCCATCAACCGGCTTCAAGGTGACAGGTGACACAGCATCATCGGAAGATGCGCTAGAAAAGCGGCGCGCACCTTGCGACATTAGCCGAGGAAGCTGCATACCTCCCCGTGGGGCGAACGAGGGCGATGTAATCACAAGCGAAGGTGAGGATTCTGCGTGACGCAGGGATGGAGTTGGGGGCACGGCATCGGTGGCGATACCGGAGAACGTTTTATTAAATGTGGGGGTCTGGATGGTGAGATTCGCGGCGCGTCGCTTCGTGCTCTTGCTCTTGGAAGGGATGGCGATGGGAGATGGCAGGGCATCAAAGTGGTGTTTTGACGTTGTTTCCACCATCGATGCAGTCGCGATAGGTGGGCGAGACTGAGATGGGGGCGGCATTCGCAATGATAGGTTCTTGAGATTACGCGCCCGCCCTTTCGGGGAGTCTGGGCGGGGATTATGAGGGGTCGGCTGCGACAGGCGGGGTTCACCGACAGGTGCAAGGCGCGGGGGAAGCTCCACGGGCCGTGTGGAAGGCATGAACTTTGGGTATGAGACGGACATGGCGGAGGGGGATTCCGGGGACGAGCTCGGAGAGATGTCGCCCCCGCCGGGCGAATCAAAGGGCGAAATGGTGGTGGTCGGGGAGGACTCGGTTGATACTGAGGTCATGGACGAAACACTTTCGCGGTGGGGGGAAGGAAGTAGGCGTGTATTGACAGGGACATGGGTTGGGTATTGAAGAGGGTGGATGGTGTTTGCTTCTTCTTTGTATCGCGGAAGGGGACCACCAAACACCGACATGAAAGACGGAAATGAGTCCGGAAAGGACGCCTGGCTAGTTTGCACTGGCATTGTCCGAGAAGTCGACACTGTGAAGAAAGGAAGTTCCTTTCAATCCGGCTCTCAATCGAGGGCTAGAATGGCATTCGGGATTGAAGATACACTTGCTACCTGCGCAAATGGGGTCTCCATGGGGAAGGGCGTTAGCTTTGAATCTAGGGCAGCTGAAATGCAAGGGTTTGAGACTAATGATCCGATCATGCAAATCACAAGGGGAAAGGCATCCACACGATGCACGATGTCACGAAGGAGTGGGAACCAGTGGGAACCAGTGTAATAATAAAGAGGTTGGATCTGAGAAGGCTGTCCACATACCAGATCACACGGGTATGTGTATTTCTTTCTCTCTCTTTTTTTTTCTCTCTCTTTAGTATGGGACAAGGAATATGAAGGAATGACAGGATATTCAAAGATCAAAGAGTAAACAGCAAAGATCCAAGATCAAAGAGATGAGAAATCAATAATAATAAAAGGTAGATGGAGAAAGTTGGAAGATAGAATAGGATGGGATCAAAGCGGTTCCTCCAGGGAACTGGAGAGATAGAAGAGAGAGAATAGAGAGAAGAGAGAGAGAAGGTTAGATGTCGAAAGTGAAAAAGGAAAGAAAGAAGAAAGAAAGAGTATACGGGTTTTTGGACCCTTTGTGTTTTTATTTAGAGATCTCTTCCAATGTGTACATTTGTATAATTGTATAACTTCTGTAACATACAATACACCCCAACCACACAAAAAAAAAAGAGGGGATAAAACCAATCAATGCCCTGTGCTCTAATTTTAGCCGCCCTGGAATGTTTAGTCGGCGTCAAACCAAGGTAAATGAGAGGCTCGAGAGTGTGCCTTCTCCCACCTTAGTGTATATTATCTTTCTACATTGTTACGGGTATTTTCAATCTTGGGAAAAAGATGAAAATAATAATGGAATTCTAATTCTTTCTATTTCTCTCTCAATTATGTTGTACTTGAGGTCCCACATAGCACAGCTGAGTATACTCCTTAAAAGTTGGAGATTGACAATCATCTGTTACACACAGTACGGAGTACGGAGTACCCCGTATATGTACAAACGGCTTAAGACCGAGATGACAAGGGGGGAAATACTGAGACGGGATATGGTGGAGATGTGCTGTGCGTAGTAACCCGAAAGGGAGAGAGTCGATTTGGTCAATTCCAAATTCACTTTCCCGTCTCTCTCTCTCTCTCTCTCTCTCGGGATAACTCCATTATTATTATTTTCTATGTATGGTGTATAGGTGTAGATAGTTACATATATTATCCAAGGCAATTTCCAAGGCTGAAAATTGAAATGAATTCGAATGGGTGAACGGTGGGCTGGCTGACCCCATTGTGTGGGTATGGATAACCATTGGACCATTTCAATGTGTTTTAGGGGCAACCTTGAAACCTGGGAACCTCCAAATAGGAAGAGATATTCTGATTGGATGATGTCAAGGGGAGAAGGCACAACCTGAAACCCCATGGATCTGGGTTTGGCGCTGTATGAAACACACCAAGTTCACACTAGTGGGAAACCAGTGGGTCTTGGCACTTGCCACTTAGATCGTATACATACGGAGTACGGAGTACACCTGGGCATACTCCGTACATAACACACTAAATGTACACATATACTCCATAGTTACTCCGTATCGGCACATACAAACATACAATATCATGAATCTATTCAATTTCATTCTAAACAATCAACAGAATTATACACTATATTACATCAGCCTGGATATCGAGGCTTAGGAGAGTTACTGAAGCCCGAGGTCCACTATGGTTTCGGGGAATGACGAATGATCGGCCCTTTCCACGTGGGTTGTCGTAACAATCCTGAAACTGGATCTTCACTTTGCGATGTGCCGAGTCTGGAGAGGATATTCTCACGGTTATGTATACATTCTCCGTAACTGAAAATCTGGTTTGAAGTCAGAAAAGTTCCAGATAGATAGCCCCCCTGACGTTCTTAATCCTGAGGGAACCCCAAATGTTTCACCATCAACTCGCTGCTAAAAATAAATGTGAATTACGATATGCGCATCTTACGCTCGACATGCTTGTGTTTCAGACTTGAAGAACACTTTCCATTGGTTTATCTCATACAAGGACAGCTTGTTCAATTAAACTACTCTATACCGATCAACTCCTGGTCTGGTCTTTATTGATGCATGTACGGGGTACGCCGTGTATAGATTGCAAAATGGCATTGTGGTTCACTGGCCACCCGTTGCAATACGCAATGGAGCGCTCTCCAGATTATTCCACAAATAGATTTCTGTTTAATGATCAATCTAAACAAAGTACCAAGTTGGTCCACATCCTCCGTATGCGTTGTATGCCTAGGTAGTAGTGGATTGCAACAATATGCACGTAACAATCCATTTGTCACGCGATAGATAAGTGGCAGTGCGCCAGGTTGAAGGATTCGGTTAATGTAACTTGGTATACAAGGATCTAGACAAGGCGTTCTGTATTTGTAGGATTCCACCTTAAGTGATATTGGCAAGACCACCGGAAATACTCCGCACACTAGGACATAGATCACTGAATAAGCCCCTTTATTGGCATGACCTTACTTGTCTCTTCTCTAAGTATAGCCCAATGTTCCAAGGTTGAGGCAGTGCCACACTACTCCGTACCTCGCCACTCAATTGACCTTTGGAAACAGGATATTTAATAACAAGAACAACTTACATACACCTACTCCGTCGACTACTTTCTTTTCCTAGCCTAATCTGATTTGTTTGGGGGAATTGCAAGCAGTACATCAGAATAAAATGATATTTATCAACACATTCAGCCTGACAGACTTATACGTACTTTGTAGAGAGAACATAACCAAGGGTCCCCAAATACTCCAGCCTTCTACATTTTCCATTCTGAGGTTGACTGGCATCCTCAATATTTCCCACTACTTTTTACATTTGATCAAGTTTTAGTCTGTACTTATATGTACATTTGTAAATCCATTAAATCCATGGATATTATCCAATAGTAAACATTGAAGTACATATACGATAACAACCCGAATCGAGCAGTTTGTTTTTCAACGTCAAATTCAATTTGTTTCAAAGTAACCATGGTCTTAGCGGAGTGAACCATGGTTCACTACTTTGTTTTGTTTTTTTTCTTCTTTTTTCCTTTTTTTCGTTCTTTTTCTTCAGGACTCTCTCTTTCCCGTATATTTCAATTCTTATGTCTACATATGTACATACTAGTACTACATAATCTACCTAAATAGTAATCCATATCATCCCAGCATATTGAGTCCATGCCCTTCCAATTTATATTGTACCTTTGGTATTTCAATCTTAGCCAAAAAAGAAAAAGAAAAAAAAGTCAACAAAAATCCAATAGAAAAATAAAAAAGGCTCGTCCATATTGAAATTTTTTCCCACAGTGTATACCCGCATCCAATATTCTTTCTGACAGGTCAAGTCCACAAGTCCTTACTGACATCCTGCAATGACTATGAACTGTGCATATTTCCAATCCGTCGGAACTATACAATCCTAGCTTTCCCCAGAATCAAAGGAATACTTCACACAAAAGGTACTGATAGTACTTCACCGTACTCTGTACACCGTACAGAGTACCAGAGTACCCAAGTACATGATGGCTGCAGGTTCCCGTGACTATTTGCAGCCCAACCAGGTCAATCAACATCATGACTATGACCATGACCAGCATTTCCAGCATTTCCAACATTTTCCTCACTCGCGTTCTTTGTCGTTGCACACTCGCTTCGGCGGCCCCACCGATGAAACACCCAATCTAACTACCAAACGCTCCTTATTGCACCGCGCCCGGCGATCCGTCCTAAGCTTCAGCTCACCCAGCCCCCAAGCTTCTGAATCCCCCCATGCCTCGAAGAGGCCCAGACAGGACGAATTATACCAAGATCGCCCTGATGTGAAAAGAACAATGCCATCAAGTCTGGCTTATTCTGGAGCGACCAGAACCTTAAATGACAATGCTCGCTCTCTAAACAGCTCTTTAAACGGTACTCATCGGGGAATCGAGGACAAGTCCTCGATGGACGAGGGCCGCCCAAAGAACGAGGATGTGTTCCTAAATATTGCGAGAGCCGATTCCGGTCGTCGCGACTCGATAGGTCGCTCGGATTTCAGACGGGTAAGTGAGAATAATACCGGTCCTGGAGCCGATCGCATTCCTGATCGCTCCGCGAATTCATCGACCGTAGCATCCGCTTAACCCCCTTCTTGCGACATTCCCGAGAACTAACGAGAACATATGGACTAGTCACGACTGGGTTATTCGAGCCAAAGTCTACGGTCGCCAACGACAGAACAAACCCCCTCACCCGATCAGCGGTATAGCAATATCGACAGCCCCTTGCATTTCCAGAACGATTCCCCCACTGCCCCCTACAGCTCTATCCACACTCCGGCGTCATCCGCCCATCCTCTAGATGACCCAAATCGCTTCCGCTACAGTAGCCTGGGATCCGGCGCGCGATCCGTTGTCGGCGTTCCAAGAAGCCGCTTCAGTCGCACGAGCCCAGAAACTTCACCGCGCACACCTTCCGCTGCTGAGGAGCAGGAGCGTCGGTCCTCTATAAACGATCCGCGCATCAATCGCCATTCGGGACTCTCTACAATCCGAAGCAGCCGACAACCTTCTGCCTCTGAAGTAACCGGGCGACCGCGAGCCGATACAGAACGATCGCGTGGCGCTGATGGAACCGAGTCGACACTGTCCACCACGGCCCCATCCACTGTTTGGGACGAACTGGATGATCTGAAAGATCGCATCAAGAAGCTGGAACTGACAGGGAAGCTACCTCCATCGTCTTCAGCGGCAATGTACACCCCTACCAATGAGAGACCACGAACTGCAAACACTGCCATTACCACCTTATCCTCCTCCCCGAAGCAGCGCCGCAAAACCAGCGCCTCGATTGCAGATACTGAGCATAGCCCAGTGCACCCGATTCTGCAATCCGCATTGGCCAAGGCCAAAGTTGTCTTGAGCGGTGACGTGTACACCTCCCTCGAAGCGACTATAACCGATGCTTTGAACCTTTCCACCGCGTTGGGCGTCAATACAGCTCCGTTGGGCACCGCATCTGTTGTGAATGGAGGATACAGCTCACCTGAACGACATGCCCGCCGCAAAGCGGACAGTGTGTGCCGTAGCCTGACCGAGCTTTGCCTAGCCTTGACGGATGAACAGCTAAAGAGTGCTCCACCGTCGTCCAGCCGCGAGACAAGCGTGCAGCCCCAATTATCGAATGGCACGGGGGTCGATGCTCGTATGTCCATACCAACTTATCAGCGAAATGGGAACCTGGAGCCCGAAGGAGTTGAGCGGCGCCATAGCACGACTCGCATCTCCAGTCGTCTTGACGCACGTCGAGCATCCCTGGTCAATGCCAGCCCTGGAAACACGGCGGATAAGCAGAGCCCAACCCAATCCCCGGGCATATCCAACCCAACCAGTCGTCTCAATCGCATGTCAAGTTCCCTCCGCAGCCGCAGACTGACCATTGGCGAGGAGAGCGGAGAGACTGAAAGTCCACTTAGTCGTTCGGTCTCTAGAGCCAATACAGAGATTGGCACACCGCTTCCTGCACAAGCCATCCCCCCTCCTCGACAACGATTCTCCCAAGGCCACACAGTATCCCGCTCCATTTCCGGTGCGCAGCAGGACCAAAGCGGCCACGGATACTCCCCCCGCTCCCCGCAATACCAATCATCACAAGTGCCCCAGCCGCAGGTGCAGTCTGCACAACCTCGGACACCGACTCTCTCATCCAGTCTCTCATTCCGTCGAAGCTACATGAACCCTGCTACGTACACTCCCGCGACATCCCGCTCCAACATTCAGGCTGGGTCGCGCCGTTACGGCCTAACGCCTAGCTTCTCTTCCAATAACGTACAAGCATCTCCCGTGGAAGAAAGTCTGCGCTCGCCCCAAATGGAACCCTCCCAGACCAGGATTTCGACGCCATCGAGCAAAGTAGCAACCAGCTACACGCCAATCCAAACACCACGACTGCGAACGAACAGCTTAGGCGCACGGAGATTCGGTCTTCGAAACCGTGTCCCGGCTACCCCCAACAATGTAAACCTCGACGATAGCATCGATTAACGTCCACACCTCTCATACCATCCATGCATGCCAACCGTCGACATATCCGGTTACGTCACCTTCAACTCTTTTACGCAGCGACCCCGCATCTGATCCTGTTTCTTTCGGACATCTGCTTCGACATCGGCGTTCTCATTCCATCTTTCGAAAGGACTTTGCTTGTTATATGCATGTCTGACCAGTCAATACGACAGTTGGAAGTTTTACCCTCCTGTCCACAGTTCCACACACAACATTACGCTATGCGTTCTAACGAATCTCCTCTGTATTTGATTTGAGAAAAAAACCACACCCGTCACGCTGCCAGCACATGCACATTACCCATCCTATTCTATGTCTACATTTCTCTGTGTGATATTTGTCTGCGGGGAATATATCTCTGACAGCAAAAAACACATCATCTCACCACCATAGACATATCAATATGTCTATGTCTACTGGTGGTTTGTCAAATTCATGTACAAAAACCTACCATTGGCGGCGTCTCTTGTCCATAATACCTCTACCGGGTGGCACCTTTTTCATTTGTGTATCACGGCCTAGGGGGTTCATGTCACTTTTATTTTTCCCTTTTCCTGTTTATCCTTTTGTCGCATCTCATATGTTGCGGGCACGTGTTTGTATCTAGGTCTGTTGTCCGCACGTTGGTCTTCTCTCTTATCTCTTTTGTCAGTGAGTCGCAGATGAGCATTTACATAATGATGGAATGGAATGAAATGAGATATTCAAGACCTTTCTTGATACTTTTATTGCTCTATAGTAATATATACAATCTAAGCATCTAATGCGCTATACTTTCGCCTTGTATCTTATAGAAATATATCTAATATCGCAGCGGATAAACTGAACGGTCCATCTGCAGACGATATATATAAGGAATCACTTCCTTTATGGAGTATTTTACGATGTTCAGATATGGCAATGCCCTAGTGACATTGAACACTAGATATTCATATTTGAGAACAGCCAAGGTAGTACGCAACAAGGAGACACATGGAAGAAGAGTCATTAGGAGACAAGAAGCGTTTTTTTATTATTTAAAGGTTTCGTTTTCAAGGGTCAAGATACACCACAATAAGGAGAGGGTAGGGTAAAAGGTGGTAGCATTGCAGTAAGTCAGGGATAGGAAGGGAACAAGAGCAGGGTACATAAGCCGAGGAGATAAGAGTGGAGGAAAGACAAGGATCAATATACGCCGCCAGCTACAAACTGGTGGCGTACAAGGTGGAACGATGACAAGGACAAGGAGGAAGGTAGAGACTGGGATGGTGGGCGGAGAGGTCTGTGGTTCAGGAATCGGGGTAAAGACGGATGGATTAAGGACATCAGGGTGACAGTTCAGCTGGATGTGGGGAAGCGAGGGAGGGAATGGAGGTATGAGGGTGAGGATCGAGAGACATTCGGGTTGCGATGCAATTCAACGCACAATGGTCGATAAAGACCACACAAACTTGGTATCTAATACGCATGTGTACCCTCCATCCATCGCAGTGAACTTTTGTCTTTTTTTGTGAATAGGAGCGATGTGTCGTGAGGCTAGAACCTCAAAAGAGAACCGAAGAAGATCAAGAGGAAAAGACCTAAAGCAATTGGAATGAAATAGAGGAATAAGAGAAGAAATAAAAGAAGCGCTAGCACATGACCGCCGCTGATCGTGACCGACAAGTCTTCAAGGAAGTCGTAAGGTCAGAGAACACAAAGAAGTCCTGCTAGGACCATCTCATCCGCACACACATATCAGGGATAATCCCGGGGGATTTACTCCTGGGGAAGCTGGCTGCGGCGAGTCTTCTCGGCCTCCAGGTTCTCGTAGAGAAGGTACAGGGCCTTTTCGTTAGCCTGAGCACTTCCCATGATGGTGAACATGCGCTCGCCGGTCTCGTCATGAGGAGCCTTGGCGATCGAAATCCGAGCGCCAGAGCTTCGGCGAATCTCTGTGATCTTGGTTCCGCCCCGGCCGATGATGCATCCAACCATGTCCGCAGGAATGCTGATGTTCTGGGTCTGGATCTCTTCGCCATCTTCCGTAACTAGGGGGTAGCCGCGGTTTCCAGCATCGGAGTTGGATCGGCGGTTGTATCCACCATCGCTGAAATCGGCGCCGTTGCCGGTGCGGTTGTACTGACGGCTGTTGGTGTTGTTCTGGTAGCCATTTCCAGCCGGGGGGTTGTTGTTGAGGGGTTGCGAGCCGCTGAGAGAAGCGCGCACGGCGGGGTTGTAGAGAACGGTACCGGTGCCGCGCTGCCAGTCGTCAAGCAGACACTTGCCGATTTCCCAGATGGCCTTCTCGATGCCCTCGGGGGTACCCTGGACCTCGACAATGCGCTCTGTGGATTGGGGGAGCATTTCCTTCTGCGCAACCATCCGAACACCCGATGCATCCTGGATGTGCTTGATCTTCAGGCCCTGTCGTCCAATAATGGTGCCCATCTGGTTGTGGGAGATCAGAAGGCGAATGGCTAGAGAAAGTTAGAACATGCTCGGATTAGAATGGGAATTTCCGGACACTCTGTATGGGTTTCTTGAACTCCCCATACAAAAGGACAAGTCCAGATCAAAATGATAAGGGCGAACAAGCAAAAAAAAAGATATCACTTACGGTGGGTCCCATTGTTAGAGACAATGCCGCCCATGCCCATCTGCGGGGCACCCTCCAAAAGACCCTTTGCCACGATCGCATAGGCGCGAGCAAGCGAGCGCAACTGACCAGTGACAGTGAGGACACGGTCATGGACACCGGGAACTACCTTGCTCACACCGGCCTTGACACCGGTCTCATCGCGGAGATCGGCAACGTTCTTGCCCGCCTTGCCGATGATGACACCGGCCTCCTTAGAGGAAACAATAGCACGCAGAGTCAACTCAGCGATAGCATACTCCTCCTCGGTCTTGAGGGGGGCCTCGAGGTCACCCTGATCGGCGAGGTTGTCGTTGAAGTTATCGGTCATGGGCTCGTCCACGACAGTGGTTTGGTGAATCTCAGTGGAATCCATTTTTGTCGGTAATCGGTAATTGATGGAGGTGGGAGAAGCGGTTAAACGGGTTGAAAGGGTCAAGTGAGTGGCGGGATAGGTTTCTTTAAGACCGTACGGTCGCGAGATACGGACGGTAGAGACTTCACACTCAAATCGTGGCAAGGTCAGTTTTGTAATAGAGGCAGACAGGAGTGCGCATAAGACACGCGACTATGCGCATATTCTTCAAGTGAAGGGAACCCATGCAATAGGATCCAACTAGAAAGAGTGAGGACTTACAGAAGAGGGAGATAGGAAGTGGAGAAATGGATGGGAGGGGAAATCGGCAGAATCTCGGATTAAGAGAGAAGAAAGATGAAATCGGGAAAAGCACCCGAGAGAAAGGGGAGAGGAGGGGGGAAGAGGAGAAGAGAAGAAGAGAAAAGGGAAGAAGGTGAGGAGAGATGGGGGAAGATGTGAAGTGAAGAAGTTCAAAGTGGTGGAGGTTGCAGGTGTTTTGCTTTAAGCGGAGAACCCGAGAGTATGAAAATCTGCCTCTTTTTTTTTTTTCTTTTTGGACTTCGTTTATTTTTTGTATATTTCTATTCTTCTACTGCTTTTTTGATTTAATATTATCTGGTTATATCCATATTCTCTTACTGATCAGCTTGGAAGATCACCTTTTGGACCTGCATCTTGTTGAATATGTCATAAGCCTCCACGGCCTGCGAAAGCGGCATGATCTTATCAGCCATGAAGCTATTGACTGGTTAGCACTAATATCTCAGTGATAGATACCATGGTCACACTCACCCAAGCTTATGTTGGTTTCTCTTGAGCACCTCCAGAGCCTGAGGAGCAACAGACCGAACAGGGCATCGTCCCATCTGGACAGTGAGGTTCTTGGAATAGGCATCATTGCCGTCCCAAGGAATCTGAGTATATCTCATTAGCAACAATACTAAAACCAAATCCAGATCCACATCTAATTACCTCTCCATTGTGGACACCAACACTGCTAATAGTTCCCCAAGGACGCAGAAGATCGTAGCCAGTGCGCAAGGCAGGACTCAACCCGACAACTTCGATGACAGCATCGGCACCACGTCCATTTGTCAGCTCGTGAACACGCTTGTCTAGACCAGCCCGATCCAGCTGGAAGTTCCACGGCTCAGCACCGAGTGACTTGGCAAGCTCCAGTCTCGACGGGACCGAGTCAACGGCCAGGATATGCTTGGGCTTGTACTCCAGAGCATTGATGAGTGCACAGAGACCGACAGGTCCACATCCAATCAGGACTACTGTCTGTTCAGCGATCTGCTCGGGAGTCGAGTTCTTGAATGCATTGTTGGCTGCAAACCAGCCCGTGGGGAAGATATCTCCCATGAGCACCAGGTACTTCTCGTCAACACCCTCGGGGGCCTTCATGACGGAACCGTCAGCATTGGGGATTCGCGCCTGTATAGCCTTAGTATCAGCACGTAGGGCAAAAGCCAGAATATGGTTAGAAACCCACATATTCAGCTTGTCCACCGTCCAAGCTGTCACATCCAAAAAGACTGTTCTTATCACAGCGAGAAGACCACCCTTGCTTGCAGTAGAAGCATTCGCCGCTATCGATGATGTCAGCGCAATGTTCGTACAACCGCGCTGCAAAACAAGCATCTAGTGAGGATGCAACTTACCAGGAAGTAGTGAACGCAGTGACAACACGGTCACCCTTCTGGAGAGTCTTGACGGCGCTGCCCATTTCAATAACCTCGCCAACAAACTCATGGCCCATGATAAATCCTGTTCCGGCAGGCTCCACGCCACGGAACATGTGCAACTCACTAAAGGATATCATGAAAATTAGCAATGATGGTTTTTTTACAAGATAAGTATAGATCAATCCCACCTTCCACAAAGCGCAGTATACCCCACCTTGACTACAATATCCTCCGGATTCTGCACCTTGGGAATAGGCCTCTGCTCAACAGCGACCTTATAGGGGCCGTGAAACACGACTGCCTGCATCATACCAGAATCCGAGGGAGCGGGAGTCATTCTGATAATGGTCAGTCTTCAGACTTTTACAGATCCAACAGTTAAAAGTACGACAGCAGAGACCTACTTTGGGGGTTTGGTGGGGGAATTCGGAGTCAGCTGCTACAATGACAGTGGATATCTCAAGCCAATTTTCTTCAATATCGAACGATCAGACTGTAGACGGATCCGAATGTGTTATAAAGAAATCTATTGACTAATTTCTCCAGTCTCGGGCTTCTGTGCGAGTCACTTAGTGGGGCTGGTACAGTGTGCCCACCTACGGTGGTTGGTCTCCACTGAAGGCGCCGAAATAGGATATGGATGGAGACGGTTGTTTTTTCTAGTAAGGTTTAGTTCGATACGATATATATGTTTGTAGATATAGACAGAATAGCTCCAAGGAAATTTGAGTTACTACTCCAAGCAAACGGGCATACACTCTTATGGATGGTGAATGGAACGTGAAAGATATAAACCTTCAAAATGTATTCCAAGGACATACTAGAAAGGTTGACTGACACCCAAGTTCTGCTCTGCAAATGTGTGGCTAGTTCAGTTCCATTGTGTCCAAAGAAACCGAACAAAGAAAAGCAAATACTCCTAGTGGCGCCTTTCGCAAATAGCAGATACCAAAACTGAGAAAGAGAAAGCAAAACAAGTCACAGGAATCACCAGTCTTAAAACAGCATAGAAACACAAGAATGCTCAAAGAATGCAAATCCCGTTCGTATCATAGAACCGATAAATCGGCCTATCGGGGTGCACGACAAAGATCAAGGTCGACACACATGAGGGCCATCGCATGAGTGGAAGGAAATCTCCCTCCCACTAACAAACGACACAGAAGAGTTCCTCCTCGAGGATGAACTTGCCCTCCTTGTATTTCTCACTGTTCTCATACGCCTTGTCGTACTTCCATCCTACCGTTTCCTTGCACTGTCTGCACGAGATGTCGCGCACAATATGTCGTCCGGTTGTCATGCTGCGCTCTACAGCCTCGCCTTGCGTGACATTGACAACTTTATTGAAGAGGTATGCTTTCCCGTGTTGGCCTCGGAAGTTCTAGGAAGTCAAAAGGTCATGGGTCAGCAACAGGCTATTTATAGCAGGAAGGGTGTAGGAAGAAGAGGATTTGATGAATTCTCATACCCGGCTCATAATCTCATTGAAGTCTGCCAGATGGGTCTTGCATCCCTTACAACCAAAAATCTTGTTGGCAGTCAAGTAAACGTTGTATGAGAGACCCATGGTGGCTGTAGTTATGCGGTTATTGTCGGAAGTAGGATGCGATTCTGTGGGAGGGTTCTGAGATGGCAGTCGAGGTCCTGAGAGGTGAGTTCGAAGCAGCGGAGAGCTGACACTTGAATATAGAAGGGGTATGTGGTCCGTTTATTGAAAAGGGGCAGTGTGTTTGCCTGCTTTCTTCGATCTGGAGTAGTTGGCCCCGCCCTGGCTTCGACTTGGGAGGACCTATGCTGTGGTCCTGCCGTTGACCTCCCTATTGGGTTTCTTTGAGAGTATATATTCTGGCAAATGCAGGGTTTCTCGATTTATGATAGAGTATCCCTGGCCCTTGCAGAGGGTCTATATGGAAGGAGGAAGAGGTGTCGGACTTGACAGTCCTGGAGCTGACGTGTAGACGATAAGCCGATAAGCGGATCGGAAGGAGATTCGGGATTCACGGAGACAACGTAGGGCAGTGGATTCAAGGCTTTTTCAGAAAGATCAGCTCATCCTTAGAGGGTGTACAGAGGGTTTTAAAAGTCAAGGGAGCCTGAACTCGGGGGGCTTGAAGTCTCTCAGCCTAAGGCCCCGCACTGGTTCTGGATCACCGTTGTAAACCTTGAGAGCTCGGGATTCCCAAGGTTCCTTTGTCCCGACTTTTGTACTTCAGAGATATTTAGATCCCAGGGATATACGAGAGTCCGGTTATAGAGTTATTTTTGGGGGTAATCATCAATTCAGAATCCCTGTACATAAGGCGCCGATAACATGCGCTCCTCCAAGTATGCTCAAATGACCAAATTACATGTCGAATCAGCTGCATTCTCTTTTGTTACAGAAAGCCCTCTCACATCTCTCTGCTTCACTCGTAGTCCTTCACATAACGACCAGGCAGCTCAACGTCCCACATAGGTCGCTCCACCACTGCGACTTCCAGCATCCCACTCGGGTTCTGGTCGTCGGAACCGTCATCCGACAAGGTGTTGAGTGGTACGATTCCAAGGATATCACGGTATTTATAAGTGTGCCACCACCGGCGTGCAGGCTGAGCCGAGGCACCATTAGCCTCCACCAGCTGTTTCTTCGGGGTATCGCCAGCGGTCTTCTGTGACCCCTTTTGTGAGGCATCGGTTTCGACCGCAGTTCCATCTCCGCGTCGTAGACGGGCAAGTGTGGTCTCGTTGGTGGCTGCAAAGGTCTCGTCGTACTCGTAGGCCTCGTCATCTTCACCTGCGACACGGGGACGTTCCTTATCCAGCGTGATCCATTCTCCCTGCGATTCATCGCTCCCAACGATCTTGCGGACCTTGGTGCCAAAGTGGACATCCATTTGTGACTGAGGGATTCGATCACCGGCACCGGTGTTGTGCTTCCTCCGCTCTTCCTCGTCGTCGTCGAGGGCTTCGCGCTTGCGCTTCGATGCCTTGGCAAGCTGACCCGCGGTCTTGCCCTCTTCGGCCACAGCTGCAGCCTCCTCAGGGGAGGGGAAGTCTTGGAGCAGATCAAACATCCATAGCCAAGATGCTCCGTAGAGCCAGAGGCGCTCGCGGCCCTCAAAGAGATCCCACATGCAGCCCATAGCTCGGTCCTTAACGCCTCGGAACTCTGCGGGGAGGTATGCCTTGGGGTTGCGTCTAGACCAGTCAGACAACTTGCCATCCCGAGCATCAAATTCGATGAGCTGATGCTCGCTTGTGAGGACCATCAGCCGATCTTCGTCAGACTGATGCGTGCCATTGGCCAGAAGCTTTTGTGTGGGGGCAGTCTTGGGACGGAAGGACAGCAAAGTAATGCCAGACTTCATACGAGGGATTGGTGATTCGGTGGCAGCGGTAGTCCAGTGCTCGCCCTCAATTACAACGTCCTCGTCCTCGTCATCAGATGAATCATCATCGGACTCTGAGGCTCCGTTACGTTTGATCGCACCGTTCGCGGATCCTGTCGCTGTGCCGAGCACCCAAGTGTCGACACAACCAGAGATATCACCACTCGCCAGAACCTTGCTGTCATCTGAAAACACCACAGATCGTATCGTTCTCTCGTAGTCACCCAATGTTCCGTGGGATGCCTTTTCGTATCGTACATGGCGTGTGGCTCTCTTGAGCTTTGCGAACTGTGGCATCACCTGGGGCTTCTCATTAGATGCGGATGCTGGCTGGATCCTTGCCATGTAGATGTCGCTGTTGGGGCGAACAATTGAAAGCCATCGGCTGTCGGGGGAGATGGACACAAGGCGAGCACCTTCATCGGAAAGAACCTTGGGTACATCGATCTTCTGAATGCGCAGAGCACCCTTCTCATCGCCCTTTCGGCGACGGAGAGAAAATAGTTTGACCTCAGAAATGGTTGCAACAGCTAACGTCTTGCCATCTGACGACAGCATCGCCGATGAGATATTTTCCTCGCCCTGGATCAGAACCTTACCAACGAGTCTATGGCGTTGGCCATCAATGTTCTCATGTAAAGACGCAGGGCCTCGAGACACACGCCACAGGCTCACTTCTCTGTCCCAGAAACTCATAACCAAACGAGACGACGGTGCGGAGGTGAGCTGAGGAATCTGCGGGAGACTCGAAAGCTTGCGGTGGTGTTCCTTTCCGAATTCACGAAGAGGAAGAACGATCGGTGTTGCGTCGGGACCTTTGAACGAAATAAGTTAGCATTGCTAGAACACCTCAAATTTGTAGTGGGCCAGGGTTAGCATACCTCCAGACACAGCGATACTGATATCCTTTGTTTCATAGACAGCGAAGGTCTTGACGTCGTGGGTGTGGTAGCGACGGTGCATAATCTCAGCCCAGCGACCCTTCTTGTCGCCCTTCTCGCCCTCCTTCTTGCGGTAGACGACCGTCCTCTGGTCGGCACCTCCACTGACGACGGTATCTCCATTGGCACTCACTGCGATATCAAGAGTATCGGCGAGATGACCCTGTATCCGTTGAACGAGGGAATAGTTCTTCGCATCCCAGAATCGAATTTCACCAGCCGAGTCACCGGAAACGATCGTGCCATCTGGCAGACATTTCACTGACCAAACCAACAGTTCCTTCGGACCACCAGTGGGGCCTTTGCCCAGAGAGATTGTGCGCAACATTTGACCAGTACGAATATCAAAGAGACGGATAGAACTATCAGCATAACCAGCAACGATGGTATGGCGGTTCTGGAAGGTAACGCTCAGGACGCGCGCTCTTTTCGTTGAGGGACGCATCAGACGCAAGAACTTGAGCTCGTTATCGGCAGTAGACAAGATGACAATTGACCCATCCGCACATCCTGCGGCGAGGTGCTGACCGGTGTACTCGCCCTCGGCGGGAGAGAGCATCTTTCCATCCTTGCCCTTGGTCGGCTGCCAGCGGGGCTGCGCAGCAAGACACCAGATCTCTCCATAGTTTCCACTGGAGTGGCGCAGCGGGCGACCATTCTCAAGATCCCATTCGGTGACGGCCGTGGAGTATCCAATGCTAAACAGACGCAGCTTTCCCGGTAATTTGGTGCCATCGGGCCCGTCCTCCTGAGGATCCAGAGTCCATGCAAGTCCTTCAATGCTTCTATCCTTGCCTCCACGCATCACGGTCTCCTGGAACCAGGCGCCGCGCATCGGGTTCCATATTTCAATATCACCGTTCGCACGACCGATCGCGAGTCTGAGGGTGGGTACGCCACGTCCAGCTAGATCTGCTGACGGGGGATGCGAGAATGCAAGTGCATTGATCGCCTGTGGGTTATAAGAAACGAAACGGCAACGGTGGATATCCATGATTGAAGATGTGGGCTTCGAAGCCAGAGAGCTCGTTTCGGATGGTTTTGAACGGTGTGCAAATCAGAAATGGGGGTGCTGAAGATCAATTCAGAAATAATTCAGCTTAGGCTGTAAATCCAGCCTTTAGACAGTCATATCTTAAACACAAATGGATGATTATAACGTGGTGCCAAAGCTTTCCTTGCGACTGTTGCGCTGCCGCTTTTTTTTTCTGTAGATAATTTTTAGCGGCCGGAATATCTTGGCTAGTCGGGTATGTTTCCCCGAGATCACGTGTGGGATATTCGAATATCATGGTGCCTTATGAATCAGGCCAAGATATCGATAACTACAAAGTACATGAACGTTCATGAGAAGAGCGAACAATAACGATGATATATCGCTGTGACTAAGAGAAATTCCGTCAATTATATGTGTTTTTATTATTAGACTCTGGTTTCCAATTTGAAATGTGAGTGTCTCCTGGGGTCACTACCTAGATATATGCCATGGCATCGGATTCAACCTTAAAGTATACACTTGGATAGGACGAGATGGACACATGTAGTTGTAAATTCAAAAGGTATATAGACAATAGCCACTATATATCCAATGCATCTTAACCGCCTAGCAAAAACAGAAAGTGGGTTTGGAACATTGTATTTGTGCAACACCACAAACGTTGTGGGATATCTTCGAATTCCCTATTGCAACTCACCGTCACAGAAAGAGATGAGTGAATTGAAAATCGACCAACCGATAAGAAGCGGTCAACAACCATACCTCCGCATACTAATTAGAAAGCAATTACCGATCAGCAACCTGGCTTGGTCGTGTTGCAGTCTTGATCAGGGGTGTGCGGCAGCACCATTGGATATCCGAGCAAGTTTCGTCAGTGTAAACTAAACACTCGGGTTGTAGCCCAGTTTTAAATTTCAGTGGCGTGGCATGAACTGCATTGTGCTCTTCGAGACCATTGTATATAGAATTACCATGCCAAATGTAAGGGAGCTAGCGGAAAATCTGCCCCAAAAATGCAGGCTCAGCTGAATCTGCCAGCGCGAGTAGAGTAGACATATTGCGCCACGAACAACGCAGCCTGTTAACCAATAGTAACATGCAATCGCAAATGGGTGCGACAAGTCCCTATCAGACAAAGGATAGAGAGTGACGGTCCGTCGACGGATTGCCACGTCAGAAGCAACCATCACTTTTTTAGCTTGTCGTAGTTCGTTGTGGCTGATTGGAAGTAACCTGTTACGCTTGCTTATGTATCGGACTCCCGAGATACTTGCAGATGAACACTCTGATAGGTCGTGGCCGTACTTGGCTCTGCAGCGGACAGCCCACATCTAATCGCCATGACAACATATCACTGGATGAGCATGAACGGGCTAAAAGACAGGGGAGGCTGAGATGGATTACCACATCGCCATTGGAGAGTCTCGAATCATAGTGCGAATAAGGCAACCTCGGCCAGACCGGTGTATGACATCTGCTGCGGGGGGCCTGAGAGAACAGTTCAAATCACCTTGAGGGTCTTTTTCAATTTCGAGTGTGCGTTTTCCATGTTTCCATGCCGTCTTGAAACATTCCAAGGAGAAAATAGGCTTCATTGTGCGGGTTGCATGGCGGGATTCCACTTGGTTACAGGCAACAGCTGCGGGGGTGGCCATTGGAGACACCCCTGTCAGCATGGGCTCGGACCCAACCTCGGGCGCATTGGATCGATAGTTCGCTTGGGTTTTGCTGATATTAGGGTAACATACACTTGCTCTATCATTTCATTGATTTGAACGTTCACGTTCGTGTTGTTTTTCGGTACAAAGTAACCTTTGATCTGTTTATCCTCCGGAATTGTGGTTGGCTTTGAGGGGATTGGCGCGACCCTGGCTCATCGAACTTAATTAGATTGTTCCTCATGTGTTTGTGCTTGATCTATTTCCATAAGAGGCTGGTGCAAGTTCGGTCCACATATGCGTATTGTATCCAGCTGAGATGGATCGCGGTCTTTGGGGACATTTCGGTAGACCCGATAGTTAGTTAGTCCGTAACTAGTTATGTCGTACATTGTACCTAGGCGACATGGATGATATTATTTGTCGAGCCGGTAACCCCTAATAATTGCGCCTTGTAGAATCGCGTGCTGCTGCGCCAGAGATGGCGAGGTCATAGACACAAGGCTAGTGAACGTATATTATAGTTCACGATTGGCTCCAATTTGGCTTTCATCGCACCTTCCCCATTGGACCTTATTTGCCAGTGTTTGGATTTACCTCGGATAACAAAGATACCGGATCGGCAATATCAATACAATGATAATCCGAAATGATGGGCACGAGAGTTTTGCTGGGATTCGCGCCAAGATAGAAAGCAAATTGTCTTCGTTAAGCAGAAGGTGACCGAGCGGCCGACTGCATGTGCCTTTTCCAGGCCCACTATACTCCGTACAAGCAAAATCAAACCATTCCCTCATTTGGAGATATATTATTGACGGAGAGCTGCAATTAATTGAAAAATTTGAACCCATTTTGGTACCTCTTTCTCAAATTTTGGTAGATTGGACTATAAAGCGAACGCGCAATATGGAAAGCCAGAAGTGTGGGACGCGAACCAGGCAATGACGGCATAGACTAAACTACGAGTCTCACTAGTTAGTTAAAGGTAACAGACACAAGTATTCTTAGGAAGTTGGGTTATGAGTGTTCCTTGGGGTGGAATTCAAAGGTTTCTGAGTTACCGTGTGAACGGTAAACCTTGGAAGAACTCGGGACAAGGCAACAAAGTACAAATTCAATTTATCCTCTTTCGGACAGACTTTGTACATTTTTGTATGTATGTTGTACAGTACTCCGTACCCGGTACATTGAAATTGTAAAGCTTCAGAGTGGACCTTTTTCCTTTCCTTACACTACGGGTATTCTCCACTCGGTTTTATGCCCTAAGCCCCGTCAGGTTTAGCGACGTAATGAACAGCCTTGCAGCTCCGGTTAACTTTGCTGTCTGAAAGAAGACTTGCTAGAAAAATGACCGATAGAATAGGTCAATTGATCGCATTTGGAAGGATCCAATACTATCCTGTGGTCCTAGTCTATAAAACTGGTCGGATTGTGATAGACAGTGGCGATTTCAAATTGAATTGAAAGAAAGCTAAAGAAAAGGGGCGGGGAATAGGGGAGTGAAAAAAACAGTCTAACCATGGTTTGAGCCTCCGCTGCCCCAGTCAAGCTGTGTATCTTGAACTATTCCCAAAAGGGCCATATTGTCTTGAATCCCCGATCCAGTCCGCGTGGTGAATAATAATTAGCATCGTCCTTATTCGCGGTGGAGTTTCACAACGATTCTGTAGGACACAAGACAGAAGAATTGATTCACGGCAGCCTTGAGAAATATCTATTACTAGTATTTAGAGGAAGGGAAGAGACTACAGAAACACCCAAATGACTATCCTATGGAGGCAATTTCGGAAATTAGATGTACGTAAACCCGAGGCATTACTTCATACGGAGTACTAGTTGCAGGGTTTGCGTGCATTTCATATGAACTTCATGCACCTCGTCCACTACCCAGAAAAGTTCTCCAACTTAAGCACAAAGAAGAAGAGAGAAAAAAACCTGTGTAGTGGATCTGTTTCTGCCAAACACAGAAAAACCTTTGTGACATTTGTATAACTCCCCGCAGAGGGGCCACGAAACATCAAATTTTCACCGGTCAAGAATGCAGTTTTTTGCCCGATACATACGGAAATAAATATGTATGTGGGATTTCGCTGCGATATACAACCGAAGAGTCTCCGGGTTCCAATGTATTCGGATATCTAGACAGCAATTTAGTTCCAATGCAATAGTAGTTTAAGAAATATCTAAATGGTATTTAAGGTTCTAAGTTTACCTAGGAATTATAGCGATGATTATAGCCACTAGAAACCTATCTGAAAACATAGCCACAAATTTCAACCTCTTTGTGCGTACGGTATCCGCACTATCCGACAACCGCCACAGTTCCGCCACATCTTCTTTTCACGGTAAGACGGACGGTGGAGCGGAAAATTATCAGATATAGCGGGGCGGAAGAGAAAATGAACTCGCGCATACGTACAACATACATTAGACATACATTAGAACCATGTTGCAATGGAAACTGGACGGTGAACAGGAAAGAAAAAGCGGTGGGGATTTCGATCTTTTTCAATAGTACCATGGTTGATATATCCCGGCACGGCCCTGGGATAACCGTTGTTGAAGGTGGAGTTTGGGTTACGTCCACGGGTACTGCGTACTCGAAATTGGCGATGATTCCATGGTTCAGCAGGCGTGTGATGTCGGAAGGCATTAATTCGGAGTTGGAATGGATCCATCTGCGAGGCGAGGAAAAAAAAAAGACCGGATCCCACACTTACGTTTTTATCGGGTTTCTTTGCTAGGTTTTTCTGTGGGCTGTATCATACTAGGGTGTTTTGTATAAACTGCAAGTCTCGGAAACTGGTCTCTAGATACGGAGTACTCTGTATGGAGTATGAAATGTATCGATATGGGATATCAAGTATAAATTAGACAGTGCTTGTATTGTGTGTATAGAATGCGCATAGTATCCACTTAAAAATGATTACCTTACACATCAGTTGCCAGTGATTATATTTTGATGCAGAACATGTAGTTGGTACATGATTTGATGAGATGTCTAATATCCAGTCCACACCGCTCTCAAACAAACGAGTAATGTCTGCAAAAGAGCACTGATCTACATTGGAAGCAGAAAACTGAGATGATGGTTTGACGCCTCCTTAGACTAATGAACTCCCTGTATACTCTGTACGTTGTAGTACGGAATACAATATGTATAGTGGAAGGATCTTCCCCTTGCAGAAAGAAATATACACATCGAAGGTGAAATAAGCAACGTGGAGGGAAATCGAAGGGTTATATTACTGTCTCTTGATTTGCAGGGTCATGAGCAAGGGAAACCACATCTATATACCGGGGGGAGATCTTGCAGCAACCGGGGAAACCAGCCGACGGAAGGCTATTTAAGTTTGACTCATTCATAGACAGGTGAACACCTCCTTGAAGACTTGACTTGCATTGCTGGCTGTTTGCGGGTGAGGTTTTACTTGCCAAACACCTAACAAACAAGGATCAAGCACCCCTTGAATTAACCCAAGCGCTTCTAGCAGGCAATTCTCTATCCAAAGAACCATATTGAGCAAAATGCCTATGATTAAAATAAATGAGAGGTTAAAACTCATACCCAAAAATAGATCAAATTGCAACTAATCCGCTATGGGAAGCTAAAGAGTCTAGGGCCAATAGAAGTGCTAGACTAAGTCCAGACTCAAATTACAACATATGCCCATCGCCATATGCGCGCGCTTTGAAGTTACCCTCATCCTTTAGACTGCTTCATGCTGTCGGTACTTGAAACATGGGGCGAGACATGCGTCAGGAGACAATATAGCAAGACGTGCTGATTTGCAAGACTCTTCTTCCCCTTTTCAGGAGGTACGGTACCGCGCCGGCTGGGCGCATCGGAAGCATATCGGCCAGGTACTAGTTTCCAAGCCATCCGGGCAACCTCTGTGGACACATGTAAATCACCTCTTAACTACCGACTGAGTAAGTGCTGATTTGATGAAACTGTGCGCGGCTGCAAGTGGGATGTGCCCCATTGCGACCACGTAATTGCTGCATGGGCCTAGTCTGTCCCCCGGAGCCCCTTTTTCCTTGAATAGCTTTACAAAGATCGTTGCAGTCCAATTGTTTCTTACAGTTCTGGAATGATTTAGCAGACCTTACGGAGTACGGAGTATCAGGCTTGTACATGGGTGGTGGGACAGAATCCCGATAATTGCCCTTTACTTTTTACTGGGTAGTACAGGTCATCCCCGCCATTTGGGGGCGAACTACTTAAATAGGCAACAGTAGTATACAAAATTAGGTACATAGTGCTATCCACTCACATGGATAATATATGCAAATTCAAGTAGAATCCCGGAGTACACAAGTACATACAACTTAAGGACTCCGTACTCCGTAGGCACTTGCCGAAAATGCAAGTGCTTGGATAGGGGTATCTAAAATTGATTGACGCAATAAGGAATACATGGTGCCAGACTCATCAGGCTAAAAGGCCTCCACAGGTATGAGGCCTAGGCTCTTATGCAGCTGACATTTGATTAAGAATGAGGAGGTACTCCGTGCAATTCATCTACAGTAAGCCTTGGCGATTAATTTAACTGGTATGATACAACAAAAGTCCCTGGCATGCTATGTGAGTTTCTAACAAGAATCTAAATTTGCAGACCCAAGTGTGTTTGTGATCTGCTCTCTGCATATTAGCCGTGTCTATCATTCAGATTTCTTATTTGAGAGTCCCTTGCTTTGCTACGTTGTACAGTCCCGACGGCACCCTTTAATGGCCATCGCTTATCTCTCCCCCTTTCTTTCCCTGCTAGTCTTGCACGAGGCGGGAATACTCCGTTGTCGATAGGGGATCATTGCTTCGGCAACTGTCATCCCCGGTTTAAATGAGAAGGCGCCAACGAATGATTCGAACTGCATTCCTTGAAGAAGTTAAGCAAGTGAAACGTAGGGATCCACTACTCCATGCTAGATGTAGAGTTTTATGCGCGCTGTCGTATATCAAGCTGCACTACTCCGTACTTCGGAGTAGTACTCCGTATAGACCGGTCAATTGTATCCGTTTACTTTGATGTACACATCCTGTGCATGTCATTGAGAAACGGCCGAGTCGCATGATGATCGATATTTCTGGGTCTGTGGATATGCGATTGAGTGGCTGAGGTTAATCCCTGGACCTTACAGAGCGCTCTCATTGAACTTGTGTATTGTAAGGGGATGAGGCAAGGGGAGATGGTGAAAACCTCCGAGTCGCAATTGTGCAGAGTAACAAGGATATGATTCGCAGAGATTGACCTGGAGAATTTACGCGTCCAGTAAAGAGTGGGATTCTCACGGCTAAACCAGTCAATCCTGATGAGTCGAGACGTCTACAAACCTTATCTCAGGTCGAGAAGCTGGGGACAAATCAAGTGCATCTCCAGTGGTGTCACAGGCGGCAGATGCCGTAGGGATGAGTTGTAAAGTGATACTCTGTACGGAGTACGGAGTACTCTGTACAAGAAAGAGAAAAAAAGACTAAATTACATATACGCGTTGATCCAAATAGGAATTAATTAAAACTGATTGTAAAAGAGAAGAATTAAGAAAACGTGCCCAAATTTACGAGAACCTGCTTTTGCGACCGAAGACCGAACCTTGGAAAAATATCCCCACATGGACTCGCAGGAGACCGAGATCCCTGCAAGACAAAGGAGGCTCGGGTTATCAATTTAGGACAACCCAAGCACACCCCAGCTGAGGTACGCGAATGGGGGGAAACACGCGAGATGAAGTCAACACCAGGGCAATCCCAGACTTCTGGACCAGTCAACGCCCACAGGCCGCAGACCCTGGAACGCGCGACCGTATCGGAGGCTTCGTACGGAGTAAGAGAGCCCAGCCCATTGCAGCACTAGTAACCAAGGTGCTGGATGACGAGCCAACAATGGCTGAGGATTGGCCTTTAATACTTTGTCGATCAGGAGCTTTTTTCGGGGCCGGAACTCGCGGTTGTTCTTGGCTCCATTTATCTTTCTTTTTTTTAAATCTTTTTTCTTTTAGAATAGGAAAATGCAATAGAATTTCGGAGAATTATAGGCATATACAAAAAATAAAAATTGTATTAAGACGAAAATTGTAGGAAAATGGGCTTTGAAATGGTTGAAATGGCTCGGTAGCGACGGAGATCTCTCCACCGTCGAAGAAACTCCTTCAAATTACTAGTCTAAGAAAATGACTGGGTCGCGGCATACGGTTGAAAACGCAATATTCGAGTTTCAAAGTTATATGCAATGTAGACACATCGGATTTCTAGAGGTCTGGAACACGAATACTACTAATACTCGATATTTTTTGGTTATTTTAGTTATTTTAGTTAACAGGTTAGTAAAATGTACGAATATCCTAATTCGGGTATCTCTGTTCCTGTGCCTATGTGCCTTGTGCCTGTTCCCACGTTTGAAACCTTTCTAGTTCTAAATAATAACTACAGTTTCAAGCAGTTTTTACAGGTTTCAACTCCTGTCTTATATCCTTGCAGAGAGGAAAGAAGCCCTAGTTACCTATCAAAATTACCTAGGTACCGATCTTCCCCTGGGATACGTAAATTATGGAACATCATACTGTAAATTTACTGTACACTGTATGCTAACCTTCAGCCTCCACTTGTCTCGTGGATTACCATACAACCAGCTCTCTCCGTGTGTATCTCCGTGTCTTCTCAGCTTCTTAACCTCTTCCTTTTCCTTCTTTCTCTTCCCACACCCGCCTGGAGAGAGAAAGTCAAAAACCTCCTCCTTGTACCTCTCTCCTTCTCTTCTTCATACCCTTTTCTCTTCCCTTTTTTCCCCCCCTCTCTCCTCCCCTGCCAATCCTACGGAGACCCCAGAGTCTGGTCTACTGGTTGAGTTACGGTTCGACGACATTCCAGTCGACGCAATCTCATTCAGCCCGCTGTACTAGCACTCAAGTCGAGTCGATTTCACTTTCGCACTTGACCTTCCAATTCGACGTTTGTTAACTCAAACGGCGATCCTTCGTCCTTGTCCGCCCGGTGCCTCCCTGATCCTCGGACTTTTGACGATTTGGACCCTCCTGTTCCAGCTCCTGCCGGTTAGACGAGCGACAGTATAGGAAATCCATTCAGGTTGACTTTTTGTTGATACGAATTCGTTTTCGGTATCAGATTGACATTGAGCTTCAAAACTTGGGTAAGAAATTCTTTTTTTTTTGGTTCCTTTTGAGGTGTGCATGGTGTCAAGGTCGGAACGCCCCCGATGGATAGACGAGCAACGAATACTCGAATTTTCTCAACATGAGCCAAGAGATTGAATAAATTTCCACACGAAAAAAAAAACCCTTTCCAGAGTGCATGAAAAATTGGCCCACCAGACATAATCATGGCATGGCCTCAGGGCCATGTCCAAGCATCCAGCAGCCCCAACCTCATATACCTCCGATTTTGCTTCATTCCCCACCCGAGACAACACACCGAGAGCCAGATATGGGGAGTAGCAGTTTATTGAGTGATAAAGGTTGCTGTCCATGCAGACGGCAAATTATATTCTCAACTACAATTGTGGAATGCATATCTTTTTGCTTGACATGCAATGTCAAGCCAGGGTCCAACCAGCTCTGTGGATTGCTTCTATATCCCCCCGGCGTGGGAATATTTAAGGGGTCAATGAAAATCTCATACTCTTATTGGACATACCAGATATCGGGGCGACAATCAGGCTGTGACACCACATACCTCATTGCGCTTAATTGTTGGCTGGCATCAATTGTTTGACTGTTGATTGCCATTGTCTTTTGGACCGTTGATTGCTGCGAATGCAATTGAGGAATAGATGACTGACATGGTTGCCTATTTTAGGACTTGTTCATCTGAATCTTCGATATAAACCCACTTGTTTCCTCACGTGGACTTCATCTTTGAATCTCTAGCACTTCTTCCATCTAAGAATCTCTATCAGTCTCTTCACTGAGCCTTGTTCTTTCAACTCGTTAATTCGTGAAGTGTGAGTTCTAACCATTCCGTTACCAAGACATCCCCCCTGATGATTGTGACCCCCTTCATAGGGTTATTCTCCTGCACTCCACATTCCGCAGCACTAGCCTAGGGGTGAAGACGTTGACTCGTACTTCATCTCTTTGTTGGTATCCAACAGAATCCTAATTCACCGGATCATTCCTGCCTAGATGCCAGTCTTGCCGTCACGGTAAGGGTTGCATTGTGCCCTCTACCCGAAGGCTCTTTTCTGGGTTAGTACTTCTCCGAAGGAGTGATGACCCTTCCCGTCTCCTAGATGGATATCGGCATACATCTCTACACTCTACCTTGTTGTGCTTTTCCCCTCTCACACTCTCCCACTCTCTTCTTGCTTTCCCGTCACTTAGACTTTACAATCTTTTAATCATTTCTTTTTACGTCGGCCTCCGCTAATATTAATTTTCCCTTCAGCCTTACCTTCGAAGACTTCCTCCCGGCCACCTTTTCCAGCATCCGAACTATTGCTTCACGCTGATCCACTCATTAATCGTTTACAACTTTTCCGTCATTCATTCCAATACACTAATACCACGACTGTCACTCTCTTAATTCCGTCGTTGCCTGATAGACCCGTTCTTCAGGCTTCCCTTCATTGAAACTCGGCAAACCAACCCTCATACATCAACTTGTGCTTCTTACTTCGGTCGATCCAAAAACTCTCGCAATCATGGATTACCACCGCAACTACCGTCCTTGCCCCACCTTCTTCGTGGAGGAAGAGTACGGCATGGAAAGTCGTATGCGGCAAGAGCGGCAGGCGAAGCAGGAACATGACAAGCAGATGGCTCGTGAGCGTCAGTATGTTATGGCAGATGAACTGTCCAATCTCACAAGTGAACAACTTCGGGACGATGTCCTGAGTCACATGTTGGAAATGGATGTGAGTTTTCATCAGATACCTTTCTTTCCCAAGGTTATACGTTGCTAACCTAATCATCGCATAGAACCAAACCCTGCCCGACGTCGAGTCCATTGACATTCAAACCGAGATCCAGTGGTTCATGCGACCATACCTTCTTGACTTCTTGATCGAGGCCCACACTGCGTTCCAGCTGCTGCCATCCACCTTGTTCTTGGCGATCAACCTTCTAGACCGATACTGCTCCAAGCGTGTGGTCTACAAGCGTCACTACCAGTTGGTTGGCTGTGCAGCTCTACTCATCGCGGCCAAGTACAATGACAAGAAGGATCGCGTCCCCACCATCAAGGAGTTGAAGTCGATGTGCTGTTCTCTTTACGATGACGATATGTTCACTCAGATGGAATGGCATGTCCTCCAAACTCTTGGCTGGTCCATTGGACACCCGACTGTGGATGCTTTCTTGCAGCACGCTGTTCTGGATGATGCTTACGACCCCGAGGTGGAACATATGGCTCTGTACATCCTGGAGATTGCCTTGTTCCATCGGGACTTTGTCGCCAAGCTATCGTCTGAACTTGCTCGTGCTGCTCTTGCGTTGTCCCGATGCATCCTTAACCGACCGCAGCCCCGTCACACTCACTGGTCATCGCAGTATGACTCGATGACTCTCGTTGCCTTGTCTCAACAGTTGCACCAGCCCTCCACCGTCGTCGCCCGCAAGTACGCTTCTGCTCACTACTCTCGGGTCTCGAAGGTCATGGAACACTTCCTCAACCGCCAGGCTTCGTTGGCAAACTACGCCCGTTGCACCCCTCCGGTCGAGACTCCTATCGAGTCCAAGCCGTACAATGGGGAGATTGGTCTTGCCACCCCTCAGAAGTCTCAGCA
This sequence comes from Penicillium sp. BW_162_3FA, assembly GCA_008931945.1. Classification (NCBI taxonomy): domain Eukaryota; kingdom Fungi; phylum Ascomycota; class Eurotiomycetes; order Eurotiales; family Aspergillaceae; genus Penicillium; species Penicillium sp. BW_162_3FA. The sequence continues at coordinate 139,617 of MUGJ01000059.1, forward strand.
GTTGACGGCTATTCCTCATGGTTACCTCACTCCTCCCATCACACCGGACAACGAGGCACTTGTGCATGCCCATACACAAATGGCCAATCACGATATCAACCGCGGAATGCCCACTGTCCACCCTGGCTGTTCCCCTTCCCCCGTACCATCCGCTGAGATGCAATACATGAACAGCGAAGCATACCAGCAACAGCAGGAGGCTATGTACATGGCTCAGCAAGCAGCGCTCCAGCAGTTCCCTATGGCACCTACCCACATGGGAATGAGCCAGACCTATCAGGGTGGGATGTAAAAGAAACGACGGAACGAACCGCAATCCCAATGATATTTGGTCATTGCACATATTTCCAGCACTTCATTTCATTTCTCTCATCTTCATAGAATGACTCCAAGGAGCATCTGATCCCGCATTGATTCACCTCGATATCTCATCTTAATACTCAATGCGCGCCACACCCGCTTGTCGACCTGTGCTATATCCCCCGAACTCGACTGCATCTACTTTCGTCCTTTACGCTTTGCATTCGACTCTGGTTCCGCTGAATCAGAGTCGAGACCAGCCCTTCACTTCATGTTCTAAAATTGCATACCCATTTGCTCCCTATACCCATTAGTCTTGGGTCATCAGTTGCACTTGATTTAACCATCTAGCATTGCGAGCGCGAGCCATGTTGATTTATTTGTTTCTCAAGAATACACTTTGCTGCTTTCTACTCCCCTCGTCATATTTATTTCTCTTCTCTTTGTCAAGGAATACCATGCACCCTTGACACCTTGTATTTCTGCGCGCCAATTGGTGCTGCCTTTTTGATATCCCCACCCCCTTCCCCTCCCCCTGCCCTCCACGATCATTAGCAGTATAGCTGCCTTCCCAATCGCGTCCCCAGTCCCCTACCCCCACCCCTACCCCTTCGCCCTCAAAAACCAAACCCCGTTTTTCATGTGCCTCGTTTCTCACGTTGGCTCTTTTGCGCAACGTGCTTGAATCCGCCCCCTGCCTGATGATACCCAGTTGTCTCACATGCCAGGAGAGCGGGCTCCTAGAGGTCACAAAAAAAAGCAAAAAAAGTGTGAAAACCCGGAAAAAATTATATGTCTTCTGGGGAGGAAAGGCCACCGAGTCCATATTTCGTTGGACTTACGGTGCCTTTTCTTTTCCCTCTGCTCTCCTCTTCCTTTGTATCTAGCCTTTGACACATGCCCTGAACGCTTATCCGTCATCCATTACTGGAGATGGGAGGCCAGGTGCCTTTTTCTTTTATCTCTTGTGTGGATTTGAGAATGGGGTTATCGGTTTTGCCGCTTGGCCCTGAAATATATCCCATTTTCAGTGAATCTTTGAATGCTGTAGAATTGTAGTCTTTCTTTGGTCTTGTAAAGTACTTTCTTTTTCATGGATTCTCTGTCCGCAAGCTACTCCATGGTAATCGTAATCATACCTCGTCTGTGATCAATTAGTGGGAACTTAGCACCTCTTATCTGGATTTCAGCTTCGATGTCCATTCCCTTGCTCTGGATATATTACTACTGTTAGTCCTCTGTTTTGTTGCCGTGATTTCCACCAATATTCCGGCCACTCAAACAAAGTGTTATATATATTTTACCGTGGTCGAGGTTTGTTTGTCTAATATATATGGACCAACTTTGTCCAAGTCACAGCCAACACACAATCACTATATATCACAGGCTATACTGTTCAATCCCACATAGCTTCCCCGCTTACCCCCAATCTTTACCAATTGCCGCTGCAGCTCGAAAAGAAAAAGAACCAGTTAGGATTGAGTGCTGCATATGACACTTTCCATTCTTAGCTAGAGACTTCTATGGCTGAATTGAAGGTAGATCATTGGAAAGGCGCCATATTCTCTCGGATTTGCTCATAGGATTAGGTTTACAGTCACAGAAGATAATAGATAATGTAATCGAAGTAACTATCATGAGTTGGGCAGATAACTGGCTGCGAGGCAAATTGGAATGTATATCTTAACAATTATTGCTAGAGACAGCACAAATATGTCAGAAAGGAGATTGAAACTGAATTGACCTAATCATTATATATATATCATTCTACAAAAGTAAAAGAAGAAGCACAAATCAAGTGAATATGAGATTTGATAATAAAACAATAATATTTCCCTTGAGAATACAATTTCGCTGATTCGCAAGAAATCCCGATCCAGCAGATCCAATAATAAAATGGAATAATCCCCACGCTATGCATCGCAACAAACAAAAGAAAACAAAATAGGGCGTCAGCCCAATTAGCCCTCACCCTCACAGCATGACCATGCAGCTAGCTGCTAGGTACCCATGCTGAGAGACAAGTGTAGTTTCAACAGTAACCAGTAGAGTTGGAAGGGTAGAATGTAAAAGGTAGGGAAATGTAACCAGGAGATCACAACGAGTGAACCCTAGCTGAGAGTAGAGAGACAAGAAGAAGCAAACCAGTAAAAACGCCTCCAGAATAATGATACAAGGGGTGGAAGAGAAGAGTGGAGACGCGAAAATCCGGGGAGACGCAGGGATTCAGGTTGAGGCAATAGTCCAAAACCAAAAAAAAAAAGGCAAAACGGCACAGAAGCTCCGAGAATCCGAGAAATTCGAAAGGAAAATCCCAAAAGAATCAGACAATTTGACGTCCCGATTTGGTCAGGGGGGAAAAAAGAGGAAAAAAAGAGGGTGTCGGTGACGAGAGGCCGAAAAAAGGGGGTTTTGGCGTCCAATGATCTCCCCAAACCGTGTTCGTCGATCATCGCCTCACTTTTCTTTTTTTGGTTTCTTTTCTTTTGGTCTGGACTTCTTTTTTTTTTTTGCCTTTTGTAACGCGCGTGTAAAATGGGATCCGCGTCTCCTTCGAATCGAACCTATACAGCAATTGAGGGAATTGCATAGGTTGGCAATTCGAGTGTGGAAAGAGAAACAACTACTTCCAGCGTTGTTTGTCCCAGTCAGACGGCCGCGTCTCGTCGTATATTCGGCCGCCCTTGTTATGGACGACCACCAGAGGTTTGCGGACGGGATTGGTTGCTAGGGTGTGCATTAGCTCGGGCTGAATCTGGAGATCGGGGACAGGGATGTGAGGCACTTGACATACTTAGACTTCGGACTTCGGTGGCGACCACCTGATCGTTGCTGCTGGCTCTGCTTGCCAGTGTGGAATTGGAGTCGTTCACTTTGTGTGGCATTGTGAATGGAGGAATTGGAGGGATTGGAGGGATCGTAGGAATTGGGTTGTGGTTTGAGGTTTGAGGTTTGAGGTTTGAAGATGGAGGTGGAGGTGAATAAGAAGAGGGAGAGGATATTAGGGTATTAAACAGAGGTAGAGAGGTAGAAAGTAAAGAGGTCAAGAGATGAAGAGATATGTATAGAAAGCGTCAAAGGTGAGGCACACAAGTGTTGAACTGTGAGCAGAGATTATAACAATAAATAGGATATAGACAAAAGATAGAGGAAAATAAAAAGAGAAAAAATATAAAAGAAGACAATAGTGATGTTGTTGATAATGGGTTGTATAGTTGTATAGTTTGGATGATCAGTTCGAGGGCGACGACTTCTTTTTGTATAGCCAACCATTCCACATTGAGTTGAGCTTCACCCCGATCTACACTCTGGGGAACACACGTCGAGCTTCTCACTAGTGTCCAAAGAGGACAAGCTAAAAAGCTGGAATGGATCAGCTCCTCCCCCTGACGTATTTGGTGCCTGGTAAATAAGTTACTGAGGGTATTGTCTATAATTACTTGCCACGATTGAAGTATTGATTGGCTTAAGAGGATCAATGGAAAGTAGGGCAGCCAGTGAAAGGGAAGAGTCCCCCGGGGCCGTCACGGTAATATTACCAATAATGATGAGTCAGCCATTCCAGGTACATACATAGGTACATATGTACTATTTACAGAATTGGACTGGTCGTGTAACTAAAATATACTGGAAATATTTAATCTGAATTGGGGGAATTCCTTCCTCACCGCTAGGTTGACTGGTGCGCCAATGGCGGCTGGACCAAGTGCGTGTATATAAGTACATATTAGGGATATGTACTATGTAGAATTGTCCAGAAACGACCAAATAACCAGGGGGGGCATTCACCGCAATTAGCACTCCACTGTGGTCCAGACATCTTAGGTCTCAATTATTTCCATGCAAACATATGTTGTACTCATTTTTTTGGTCAATAATCAGGCCCTAATCTTGTTGGCTCGGAAGATCTGCCCGCCCCGATTCATACAAGGTCATCCCATGGGGGGAAATATTAATTATGAAACTTAGGTACAAATACATCTCCCTATAGAGCAATGCATAAACAACTCATAGTCTCGTTGGTAGTGCACGGATGTGCGTCATTCCATCCAGACCGAGATTCTGGCCCTAGAGTCAACCCTTCCCTGGTCAATCACTTTCCAAGCTAAGTACACCCCGGGTGGGCTTCCCCAGCAACGCCTGAACCAGCAATGAGACTGCACAGCATGTGGATTACCTGTCCCCCCCTTCTGACTTGGTCCCGTGGACATACAACATAGATACCCCATACCAGATACCCATACCGTCATGATTCTAGACCAGCCTCCCCCGAAATCGGGTAAATCGTGTCAGCTCGCCTATCCACCGCCCTCTCGCTTCATCCGATCTTGCCACCCATTCATGCTCCGCCGAATTCCCAACGTCCGTCGTGGTGCTTGTTGAACCATTGACATCGTCGTGCTGTGGAACGTCGTCACCGGCTGGAACCCGCGAGTGGAGCTCTCGGGTTTCACCTCGTCTGCCCCGGCTGTCCCGCCTGCGGATGTACTATTGTTGGTCTGTTCCTGCGTCATCGACATCCTGGCAGGTTTCAGGGTTGGCTTTGATGGGGCTGCCAACCACGTGTAGCCATTGGGATTTGTAGGCTCCAGGGTCGGCCGCGTTGGAATAAGTGGCCGTGGCTGAACACGGTGAGAGGAGAGAGTAGGTGGGACGATGCTTGCCCCTGAGCGTTGGTTTTGCGAGGGTAGCCTTTCGTATTTGCGAGATGGTGGTGGCTGGGGATAGCTAGGTAGAACTGGTTCCCTCTTCTGGGATCCTGGACCTGCAAAAAAGTTGGATATGCTTGCTTGTGTGAGTCCGTCTTTGCGGCTGGCGTTGCTGAGCGGTTTCGGTTTGCTTGCCCCAGCTGCATCTGCGTCTGCATTGGGCGGAGGCTTCGAGGCTGACTCCGCGGGGGGTTCAGGGTTGGCCGCTATGTAATCCCGGGCAGATGTAAAACCCGCTGAAACGGTGGTTGGAATCGTAAACCCTGTCGAGTTGTTCATGGTATACCCGGTCGATGAGACGTAGGTGGTCGATTTTGGCCCCTGATTCATGTCGGACCGTCGTCGCTTTGGATTGGGCTCGCCAGAGGCATCATGAGACGTAGATGTGTCATCGAATTTGCTGCGGTCTTCCTCGCCCTCGGCTGTCCATCGGTCGTCCAGCGTCGATGGAAGAAACTCGAGCCCCTTGTAGATGTCTTCTAGAGATGGCCGAGGGCGACGCAGGATATCGGCAATTGCATATACCACTTTCTCATGAAGAGACGGTCCCGTTGGCCGAAAGCGCGCTTTGGTCAACTTGGGGGGAAGGAATGGCGTCAAAGTGGTAGCACCATCTTCTCCTTCTCCAAGTCGGGGCTGTCGGATAGGAACACTCAGGTATAACAGGGCCTGTGCTCTTGTCATTGCGACATACAGTAATCGTCTCTCTTCTTCTACCACCTCCGCACGCGAGTGAGGAATGCTCCCGTTGTATACTGCAGGAACAAACACGACTGGCCACTCTAGACCTTTGGCAGCGTGGATGGTTGAAATAGTGACTTTCTCCAGCGGTTGGTCTCCCTCCTTGGTTTCTTCTTTGGTTGTGATCTCTGTAGCTAAGGCGACATTTGCTAGGAACCGAGTGAGAGCCTCCTCACCAGAATGCGCCTGCTGTTGCTGCACACCTTCGATTTCAGGGAGATCCATTTCTTTATCAACCTCCTCCTCTTCAAACGCAGCGACTTCAGTGGCCTGATGCATCAATTCCTTGACATTCGCCCAGCGACTGTCTTCGTCAAGGGGGTATGTTCTGATGAGGTACTCCTGGAACGAGAGACGTTCGGCAATGAACTCAATCAGAATACGTGGAGCGGATGCATCCTCACACTCTTGCAACTTCTGCCTGGAAGCTTCAATCAAGTTGACCAGAGTGCAAAGTCCTTGCTCTGCGGCCTTTTGCAATTTCTTCTCAGTCGAACGGCGCCCTTGAATGACATCTTTGATGAAGTTCCAAAGTGAAATGTTGGCCTTCTCCGCACCGCTAGTCAATTGCTTGATCGTCTCATCGCCAATCCTTCGTGGCGGAACATTCACAATATTCATCAACGCGTCCGAATGCCCCGTGTGGCTCACAACCCTCATATAATTGAGAAGAATCTTGACTTCAGTCCGGTCGAAGAATTTCCGGCCTCCAACCATCTTGTATGGTATACCTGCTCTTCCAAATGCCGTCTCGATTTGTGTAGACAGCGAAGCCGACCGAAGCAGGACGGCAAAGTCAGACATGCGCAATAGACCACCGGTCATCGCTGCACATCGCTTGATCTCAAGTACCATCCACTGCGCCTCTGCGTTGGGGGTTGGGAGTCTTCTCAGCACGGGCAAGGTTCCAAAAGAGTGCGTAGCTAGCAGTGCTTTTGCAGGCCGACTTGTATCCTGCTCAATCACTTCCTGGGCTGCATTCAAGATAGAACCCGCAGAGCGGTAATTGTCTTCCAAGAGTACAACCGTTGTATTTGAATATAGCCGCTGCATCCGTTTGAGATTCTGGATCTCCGCAGAACGAAAGCCGTAGATGCTTTGATCGGGATCTCCGACAATGGTGATCCGTCGGTTCTTAGATGCGAAGAGGTTCATCAGTTCATATTGTATGATGTTAGTGTCCTGGAACTCATCGACCAAGACGGCCTGCACATTTGAGACACATTGTGGGTGGTCTCGGAGTAGATCTCCGCATCGCAGAAGGAGGTCATCATAATCCAAGAGATTGGAGGCCGCCAGTGCTGATTCGTAGTCACGATAGATATCAACTAGCTCCAACTCCTCTGCTTTCGCTCTATCGGCTAGGGCATCAGGACTCAGTCCATGTGCTTTATGTCGAGAAATTCGGCCTTGTGCTGCCTTGACTTCAATGCTAGACTTGAGCCGTTTAATGGTTCTCTGCGGTCACAATTAGAGAAGAGAAACAAACTGATACAATATAAAAGTGCCAATCATACTCTGATAATTGCGCGGGTATCATCCGAATCCGCAATGCCAAACCCCTTCCGCAGGCCAATCAAGTATCCGTACTTAACCAAGTAGCGGCGACAGATGGAATGGAAAGTGCCGAGAATCAAGCGCGATTCGAGTTTTTCTCCGATGAGTTTTGCGAGCCGCTCTCGCATCTCACGGCTGGCTTTGATAGTGAATGTGCAGCAGATAACATCTTGCGGTTGGTATCCGTGATGTGAGAGGAGGTACGCGACGCGTGCGGTCAATGTTTTTGTCTTGCCCGAGCCCGGTGGTGCGAGCACTTGCAGAATTGAGCCAGATGAAGTGACGGCTTCTCGCTGGGCATGATTCAAGCCATCTAAGATCGGATCCATGACATGTGGGGTGTTTGGCCAATGCTCGGGTGTCTGTGAGGAGGAGACGCGAGAAAACGCGACGTCATGTGACACTTCCGCTCTATATTGAGGAAGTCGATTGTTTGAAGAATTAATGGAATTTGAAGCTGCTACTTGTCGCTCAATGTTAAAATTTGATAATTTGGATACGAGATGGTATTGAGGGTGTAGTTGTGAGACGACGACCCTCGAAGACCTCCGTAGAGTGGATAGGTTGATGTCTAGCCTTGTGGTATAGACATCCTATATTCCTGTTTTGTCTTGCTCGATTCTACGGTACATGTTGATAACCTTAAACGTTCCCATTCTACTATAAAAATAGAAATTCTAATGTTTTAATAACCTGACGCATGCTAAAATTGACATTAAGATAGGCCATGAAGTCGTCATACTCTCCGCCTTCTTCCTATATTTTTTGATGCTGTTTGAATATGCTTAGTACATGTTGATCACATTTTCTTAGTCAAAGTGTAGATCACTGCTCCTAAATGTTGTAATCCGTGCTGTGTTTCACTATCCAGGATACATAAATAGCGCCATACCTTGACTACATACTTGGTTCTGCAAGACTGACGGCCCCTCTGCCTAACTCCACCATGAAAATTACCGACTTTGGCAGGTGATGCCCTAAATTCCGCTCCATCCAAAGAAACAGACACGGGAAGTGCAAGCTTTATAGAATTGAGCTGACAACACCTGGTTGAAAGCCAGTTAAGGCAGGTCGTAATATACCAATATCAGAAGGTTATGTCAAGCAATGTCAGGTGCCATTCTCAAGGAGATATTCCACCGTTGCAGCGAGACCCATGAAGAGGACTTCGAACATCTACACAATGTCGATTTCAGAGGGAGGAAAAAACGCCAATCGTTTCATTATGTCGATAACCATTGATAATCACTTGGCACACAGACGCGTCGTGGTGCCACGAAGAACGGCACAGAACGGATACGCGGATTCATCAAAATGATTGACATAGGATTATAGTGGAGTTTTTTAGGTAGACTGTGACTTCAGCCACCTGACCTTCCTAATACTTTTTTCACGCCGGGATTTGACGTAGACGCCTAATTTCAAACCCCGTGAAGATGACATGTGGTCATTAGATCGAGATGATCTAAGTATCCGGAGTCCGGAGTTGGACTTTGGGACTTTTGCATGAAACGCAACAAAGTGAAAATTCGGGTTTGAAATGTGTTTCCCGTGCCTCCGAGGTATCATTGCATGACTCGCTCACGAAGTCCCTTCCCATCTTCTGATATTTTGAGGGTTCTCTTTCAACCTTCACCGGCAGTGGGCCCGATATCTGCCGCCCTTCCGGATTCCGACCTGCCTATCTGATACAAGCGCTCAAATAAGGCGGGATAGGCCTGATGATTGCAAGGACGCACGGCCCATTATTGTGTGGCGAAGTCAGGTGTGCGCAGTAGTGGTTGAAGGGTTCGTATTGGGATCATAGTCATGTGAAGAAGAGGAGAGAGACGAGAGGATTTGGTCATTAGACCACAAACGGCAGGTCCAATAAAGACATACAGTAGACCTTCCATTTTCAGTATTAGTCGCCCGCCGCTTTATCATAATTCTTATTAGGTTGCCTAGGCCCTGATCGGGGGCTCTATCCACCTTATGCACGACATGACATTCACCTGCCTATAACAGAACCTTATCTCTTTCTCTATCATAACTCCACTCAATTAAAGCCTGGAAGGTCTTTTCTGTGTGACTTAGTTCTGGTGTAGGAGCTTAAACGTTGTTGCCTGGCATACTTGAGCTTAGATACACCGGAATGAGCATGTGAAGGTGAAGTATAGAGCTCTCTATATAGCTCTGTGGGGACAAAAAAAGAAGTCCGACTAACTGCAAGCAAGCAAGCAAGCAAGGCCTCGCTGTCATTGAACAAAATATAGAATGTCTGTCGACTAGGTAATAAAATGTCAGCAAATTGCATATGATATTCGGTACGTAGACAGGCTTCTGAGCACCTAGGTTGTCTTTATTTTCAAGGTATCATTTGTGAGTTAAGGCAAACTCACTCCTTTCTTTCTTTCTCTCTGTCTCTCTATCTTTCTACTTGCCATGAATGTAAAGTTCAATTTTGCTTAACGAGTTTGGCTTGTAACAGATAGCGCCGAAGTACAAATGGCAGATAAATAACGAATTGATTGATCTTTCACGTTTGAATGTTCTAGGTATAAATACATATTGACTTTTTAAAACTAGCACACGAAAACAGACATGTTTCCAATTTGGGGACCCTAGGTAGATATTGAGTTAGTACTTTTTTTTGCCAGCCAGCTCGTGGGAGAATGCACTCACCATATAAACAAGATTGCGGTGAACGATACGCCAGGTACCGGTAGCTTGACGCTGCCAGTTATCCTGATATTGGCCATAGGCATAGTCTACCCCACTCTCCTTGTCTCCTTTCCCGAAGTGGGCGGCACGGAAGTATGTCACCGACTTGGCCGTGATGGGAGAAAGTACATCGATACGCTGTGTACCATAAAGATGTTGCGTGGTTACACATCCCAGGCTCGTGCTCAGCACAGATTGAATTGTTTCCAGAGGGGTCAACACGTTAAGGGGCGCCGAGTAGTTGGCTATTGCATCAGTGGTAAAGACCTTGCTAAGGGCGTCAAAGTCTTTGCCATCAACGGCGAAAGCATAGATGGCTAGTGTATTCCGGATTGCCTCGATCGTGCCAGCATCGGTATAGATCTCGGGCGCGTAGCCACTGGCAAGGGATGAAATCTCGATCGGGGCAATATCGTTAGCCGTGGACGCCACGGCTGAGCTCGCGATGGCAAACGAGAGTGCGCAGAAAGAGAGGAATTTCATTTTGTCCACAGAAAAACCAAACAATCGCATGGAAAGGCAAGGATGGAGCAAGAATGTTGCTCTTTATTATAGCAGACTTTTTTCCTTTATAATCCTGCGTTCACCAATCTTAACCTCAGGTTCCCTGAGATCCGAGATGAAATGAACAGAATACCCTCGCTTATACGGAGCAATTTCTACTCATAAGCTAGTGTCGGGCTAAGACTTGAACGAATTAGAACAGCGCGAAAAGCTTAGCATCCAGAATGTCCAACGGCGAATATGACAGGACGATACAAATCGAATCCGTTATGGAGAACGCCGTGACAGGGCAAAAGACCTCGCTTCGAGCATTAGATCTCGAAGTGGGGACAGCAAAAGTACATTGGTCTTGTCGGCTCGACGCGAGGCCCGTGGGCTTTTCTCCAGTTTGACAATTTCCCTGGGGCTTAGTTCATCGGCCGTTGGCTGTGGCTGCGCCAACGACATTAAACCGAATGCAAGCGCATTCAAAATATTTAGGCCCAAGATAGTCTAAAAATGCTCATACAGACTACCTCAACTGTACTGCATGCTCTATACCACCGCCCCTCCCCTACTCGGTGCAGTCTTGGAAACAACGAATCAACTGAGATATTAATTCGGACTACCCATTTAAACCCCTTCTAACAACAACGGGTAAATCGTATCGTACCCGGCCCGAAGCGAAGAATGCCCCTCGTGATGTTGCCCCCACATATCTGGCTTCAAAATGGCCTTTTAAGCGGCCCCATAGTGAGCCTCGATTTTAAGCTTCGATAATACACTACCTGTAACTTACAAAAAACGGCTAACTATGTACGGAGTACTCCGTAACTATATGGTTCTTGTATCAACTACGCACGGGCCATTCGGATATCCACATATGCCAAAGCCCAGGGTTTTGTATTCGACAACGATCACTATGTTTGCGGCGCGTAAGAAACCGTACTCACGTACTGATGGCTTACCTAGTATCGAGGTACCAGGCGCGGAGACACAAGACTTATGCCAGGACTGAGATGAAGTCAACGAGATACTAAAAATTCTCCGATGTATTTGGATTAGCATCGAATATATCTAAGACCCAGCACAGGGCTAAGTCAATATCGGACTGAAATTTACTAAGTGAGCCTGACGCGAGCATAGACACACCCTTACAAAGGTGACAGCCAAGGTAGGCCCGGTAGTAGAGAAAAGCCAGCATACCGATAGGGTACGGATTAAGTAACTATAAATTTCTCGGTCAAAGAGAAGGCTCTGTATTAAGAATGTAATGCTCGCTTGAGTAACGCTTATCCTGAATCATGCAAATACACCATACTAGCCACACTAGTATATGCCAAATCGAAATGAAATCACAACAAAACCAATCAATATTCCCAAAAGGGTATCACGCCAGCATATGTCCTCTTGGAATCAGTCAAGGACATGTTCCAAAGAGAAAAGGAAAAGAAAAGAAAAGTATATCAAGAGAAGATGCCCAAGGGCAGTGTCATGGCCACTTCAAAGTTGGGCACGTTGACCACTTCGGCAATCTGCAAGTCACCAGCAACACTAGCGAGAATGTATGCCTCGCTGCGAGTAAGACCCTTAGTCTGCACCAACCACTGTATAAGATTCCGAGTAGCACTTCTGGTAGCCTCATACAGGTCAGGAGCAATACCGAGAGCGCCGTAGGTTCCAAGGTCGGGAAGGGGGTTCGGTATTTGGGCGCGGGGAGGAGTCTGGAATTGAGGAGCAGTCATCCAGGACTGGTTCTTGAGGAGCTCAAAGCGGAGGGTAGCACGGATCGGGGTTTCGATGGCGGTACCGCAGACCTCGCCGTGGCCCTGTGCAGCGTGGCCATCACCACAGCTGAAGAGGGCGCCGGCGGTTTGAACGGGGAGGAAGACGGTGGAGCCGACGCTGAGCTCTCGACAGTCCATGTTTCCGCCGGCGTTTGTGGGCGGGACGGTGGAGAGTTCTTCGTCGTTGGCTGGGGCGAGACCCATGCATCCGAGGAAGGGACGCAAGGGGATCCGCATGTTCTTGAATTGGGCGAAGCCTGCTTCGCGGTTCAGCTCCCAGATCTTGATCTCGGGCTCGGAGAACTCGTCTGCTAGCAGACCGAAGCCTGGGATGATGGCGGACCAGCCCCAGTCGGCAACCTGGAGGTCCAGGACTTCCACTTTGAGAACATCGCCGGGTTGGGCGTCGTTCATATAGATCGGACCGAAGACGGGGTTGACATTGTCAAGATCTAATGTCTTGATGGCTGAGGCCTTGGATGACGTGTCGAGTTGGCCATTGCTACTGTCGATAGCATCGAAAGAGACGGTCTCGCCGGAGGAGACGGTGAACTTGGGGGTGTTTTGACGAGACCACTTTTGGTGGCCACATTCTCTTCCCACATGGAAGTTACTCCATTCTTTTGGTGCCATGTCGGATGTTTGAGGGTTCCCGGGTTTCTGTCAGGATCATTGAAGAGAGACAATATATGGAAAGAAAGATAGGAACGCAATAACGGAAATGGAAAAAAAAATTAGACTAGAAGGGGAAGGGGAAAAAAATCGTGGAATATACGGGCGATTTTGTATCTAATGAGCTCGGGAGATCCTCTGCAGGGTTGACCGTTCTGGAAGGTGGCTAGAGCCGGATCTTATGCTTCTTTTGTTTGCTCCACCCGAACACTGAATCGCCTGCCTAAAGTGGTTTGACAGGTTTCCAACAGATTGGTACTGTCCCCTGTTGGTGCCTCTGGGTTTTCAACCGTACGAAGTAGATCTATTGGACTATGAACAATCCCGAGAGTTGGTTGGATAACAGGGTAAAAGCGGCGATAAGCAGACGACCTTGTAGGGCGGGGGAGGTTACGGAGAAACCGATTGTAGAATTTTATACGAAAATTCATCCTGCAGTGTTAGTTTGGATGTATACAATATAAAATTCAAATTGCATCATTTACAAGAAAGAAAAGCTGTGGAGAACATAGGTTTCCCTGAACTTCTGTAGATTTTCTAGATTTCTTGGATTCCGTTATAAATACCACCACGATAGAATTAATTGGTATACGTTTCTTCTTTTTTTTTCTTTTTTCTCTTTTCACTTAGGCTCGGCCCAAGAGACGAAAAGAAGAAATAGTTAAAAATCAATTTGGAAAGTTTCTTTTTTTTTAGAAAAAAAGAAAAAAAGAAAGAAAAATCCCAAATCGGCCCAAATTGGCCCAAAAAGTCCAACACCACCTTCTTCATTGGGTAAGGAGCGAACCGTTGGTAGGCTGTGAGTGGCACAGCTGCATAACATTTTGCAAGTGGAACTTTGTCCTTTACTAACTATAGCCCCTACAATACTACAATACTACAAAAGTACCTACTTGTAGTATATACCTACAGTAATATAGTATATAGTATATCTTGTGTAGCATTGGATATATAATTTAGATCTCAAGATCCCTGTCCGTCCAACATCGCTACAATACATGTTGCATTGTCACTGTGAGGTTTGTTTGCACTATTGGTGGCGATTTCTTGTGCAATTTCATTTGCTCGTTTTCCCCGCATCGATAATTTCATCACGTGCTGAACCAGGTTCGTATCGTCCACTCGATCGGTAACTCCGTCGGACACCACTAGAAGCAGGTAACGGCGGTCCGTGTGTAAGGTGCGTCGCGAGGTGTAAGGGTCATTGGATAGGAAGTTGCCCCGAGATTCCGATCGGCTGGTAGCTGACGAGGCGGGGTCTGGCATGGACTCGTCCATCAAAGTATTCACCGGATTCTTGTACTGCAAGTCGCCCAATGCTCGTGACATGTTCAAGGAACCTGCCCTTTAAGAGTTAGTATTCAATTTGGAAGGTGACTCTCCTTTTTTTTTTAACCCACCAAGACGCTCTGTCCCGCTACGATTGTTGACTACCCCGCCTGCCTGCTCAATTCGGGTCTTTTCGCTGGGAGTGGAGGGCTTATGAGCCTCTGTGAGACGTCGCTGGTTTGTGGCTGTTAGCATTCATACCCAAATCAACACCCAAATCAATAACAGTGCCTACAATGTGATACGGGTGCTCTGTTTTCCGGTCCCGCTCGGCCAGGATAACATGCGAATCACCCAGATTGGAGACCATCAACTCGCCCTTGGTGAGATTAAGGCAACACATTGCCACTGTCGACCCTGAAATGGCAGGCTCGGAAGATTCATGCTCGAACCTATCCAGCAGAATGCTGTCTTCTTCCGCCAGTGCTGCCTTGATAGCCGCGGCCCAATCGTCTTGTTCGAACTCCGGACGCCGTCCGAGCAGGTGGTGCAGACTCTTATGAACATGTTCTGAAACCAATCCTGAACCACTGGAGATCTTGGTCAGTTCAAGTCTGGTCTAAAGGCCGCATTTCGAGGCTTTCCTTACTGCCCGTCATAGATTGCGAAGAATGCAACATTGTCCTTCATGTTCGAAGGAAACTGGCTCGGAAAAATCACTGCACACCGATCCTCTTGATACTTCCTACCACCCTGGGACTGCCATTGGATTTTAGATAAGTACGATCGCTGTGCGAGGGCCATGCGCCATGACACTCACTTGACCAGCCCCAGCATCAAAGAGCGTGATTGCGTCCGAGGTAGACATTGTTTTGCGGAACATTTGGTCCCTCATAGCTCTGTGGGCCACAACCATGCTTGGCAGTTGATGTGCAAGGATCAATCCCTCGTAAGGGCATAGACAAGCCCTGGAGGTTCTGTCACGATATCTGTGGAGGAGGATGATGATGCACTGACATCATGAACGCCTTCTGTTTTTGACTGATGTGAGGTTGTTTACCGATATCCAATTGGTGGCTTTCAATGGCTTCCCCGGAGTCCATTCCTTCCCCAGACAGCCCTGGAGATTTGCCAGCAATGTCTGATATTTGACTGCTAGCAATGATTCTTTTTCCCCCAGCACTTGGGACAGATAGATAGCGTAGTAAGTCTCTTTTTTTTTTAGATATCTCACTTGGATGAGTTTAATTAATCCCCTAAACCATTGAAATATCTTTAACCCAAATAGTATTTAAGCTTCTAGCAAATAGACCCTGAATGCCGCATAGATCTTCCATTGATCGCGCACGGGCCAATTTCCTCGGCGAATCTGCAAGATCGTGATTCTAATCAGGAACACCCTCTGAACTCACTTTTCTCACTTTCCACGCATCTCAGATTTAGTTCAGCATGGGCTGGGTAGGCGCGGGTGTACTAATAGCAACAATAGGCTACTTTCTCTACCGCTACCCTCCTCGCAACTGGGCCGAACCTCGTTCTTTTGCCCCTCCGGAACCCAAACCCGGCGCGCCGGTTGCCGCTGACACCACAGACGAGCCCCAACGGAAGCATGGCTCACAGGTCTCGACACCAGCAATAGAAACAGAGGAGGAGGATTCCCAGAGCACACCCAAGGCTTCGGCGTCGAGCGCACCACTCCCCGTCCTTGCGGTCCCCACATTCAGCCTGGACAGCGGCGAGAGCAAGACATCGCAGCCTCCCACGATGCCGTCCATTTCACAGCCCATGAATGGAACCGCAGAGCAAGCATCTTCCACAAACCGTGATCATGCCGCACCAAAGTTCCAACCGCCACCGCAGCCATCCCTCGCACCACCTCCGAAACCACAACCGTCACCCATACCGCCGAAGGCAACAACTACCGGCGCCGCTTCCCTAATGCCTCCTCCCCCAGTGCCACGGCCGCGACCAGCAACACAAGCGAACCGCCTCACCCCCACAAGCACGCTCCAACCCCCACGGCTCAGTGGCAGCTCCCTTGGCCCGCCACCATCAGCGGCCGCCTCTCAACGCGGCCTGGGCCCACCTAGCAGCGGCAGCCGTCTTAGCAACAGCACCCTCGCCCCGACACAAGTGTCTCTGAAGAAGTCATCACGAAAAGTGATTCTCCAGCCAGGATTCTCCCCCCTTGACTGGGCAGCGCTAGCTGCGAACCCGAAGAACAACCTCCGCGGCGAAGGCCTCCCCCCGGGCCTGTTGCGGGTCACACCATCAATGCTAAAGGAGTACCATGGGCGTAAGGGTCGTGATGCATGGACTTCGTACAATGGGAAGGTCTACAATATCTCTCCCTACGCTCCTTACCATCCAGGTGGGAAGGGTGAGCTCCTTCGTGGCGCGGGGAAGGACTCTGCACAGCTGTTCCAGGAGGTTCACCCGTGGGTCAACTGGGAAGGAATCCTTGGGGAGTGTCTGATCGGAATTCTAGTTTCGGAGCATGATATCCAGACTGAGAATGCTCTGGATGCGATGGACTAATACTTGAGTCACTTTTTGATCGTTATTTTACCTTGCTGTAATTGTTCAGCCGGTTTGTATACAGTGTACATCTTACCACATAGAAATGAGATACCCTGCTGCTATATTATACAACAACTCGCATTTGAAAAGGTATATATTTGTTCTCGGCCGGATATCATGGCCTAGTCATCAGAACTCCTTCCAGAGAGAGTTACATAGATAGGTATCAAACACCGCTGATTCAAAGCTCATCCTTCACACCGTCAATGCCGACCAACTCGGTCTCAAACACCAACGTCGCACCGCCGGGGATAGGGCCAACACCGCGGTCGCCGTAGCCGAACTCGGGAGGGATAGTCAGCGTGCGCTTCTCGCCAATGCACATGTCAAGCAAACCCTGGTCCCATCTGTATACAACGAACACACGAATTAGCTTCTAGTTTCTAGCTTCCATATGAATAACCAAGATGATGGGGATGTTTGTAGACAATTCCACGATTGACATCTTGAAACAGCCCCGGATAACTTCCAACTCACCCCTTGATGACACGACCGGTACCCAGCTTGAAGGTCAAAGGCGCTTTGCGCTTGTAGCTAGAATCGAACTCAGATCCATCGGACTGCAGGGTGCCGCGGTAGTGCATGGCAACTCCGTCGCCGTTGGTGGTCTTGCGGGTGCACTCGACGGCGTGGGTTACTTCGATGCCGAGCTCGGCGGCGGCGGCCAGGGAGCCGAGGGCTGCGACGAGGATGGAGGTGAGACGCATTGTGTGTTTATGGGGTGGATTGGAGGGGAATTGGAGAGGTAAGGAGTTTGGGGATGTGGACAGATGGGCGGAGATGGGACCGAGGTTTAGCGTTGGTCTGTGCTTTAAGCTTCAAGCCCTGGAGGTTTACGTCCATGGTTGTCAATCAAGTGATTTATTACAACCTTGGAACATATTTATTGCTTGTTATCTATATTTTACCGACTCTCTTGGACTAAACGGCTAATTGGCATCCAGTAAAAATACCAAATGAAGCAGGGGCTGGATATATATGTAGGTGGCTGTAACTACATAACTAGTATAGTTTTATACTTTAAGGTATTTGAAGATTTTGTGTTATTACTGACTACGATTATGTGGATATCCCACTGTGGCTCTACCTCAACAATTGAGATCCGAGCAACTGTTGGTTTTGAGCTCATCTGGCGATGTCATAACATCCCCATTCCTGGCCTTCGGCCATCCACCGACGATTGCCGTGCACCGAAAGCCATTCTAGCCCTTCACCGTCTGGTTCGCGAGTTTATCATCGCCATTAGGAATACCCCGGGGCATGACCTGATCGGCAGCCGCCTTCAAATCATCCTCGCCCATATCACCATCCCAGCCGTTGGAAACAAGGTAAGCACGGAACTTCTCATCGCGCACCCTCAAGTCTTCGCCCGTCAAATCAGGCACAAAGAAGAAAGTAACCAAGATTCCAACGACGCCACAAATAGCAGCGATGATGAAAGTCCACTTGTTCCCCAGACGATCCTTGATAGGTTGAAACGCTTGCGTACCGACAGCAGCACCCGCCTTCCCAATAGCCGCAGAGAGCCCGTAACAAGTCCCTCGAACACCAGTAGCATACGACTCAGACGAGATCAAACCGAGCATATTGCCTGGACCGAAATTGCCCGAGCTCTGCATCAATCCATAGAAGACGACGAAGAGAGGCACGATTTTAGTAATGCGGTCGTAGGCGCAACCGATAATCAGGCCAAAGATCAGGTATCCGCTGAAGCCGATCATCATGATGGGCTTGCGGCCAAGACGGTCGCAGAGAATGGCTCCGAGGAAAACACCCGGCAGCGCGATTGCACCGAGGAGAAGCTGCCATTCGCCTGTTTTCAGGATTGTGCCGTCGTGCACGACCGAGGAGATAATTGTACCGGAGAAGACACCGTTGGGGAAAGTGACGAAGTCTGAGCATATTAGAATTTCCGTGCCTCTGCAAGTACTGGGGGGCTCTCTTACCATAGAGGAACCAAGCACCGCAAGTCCCAATCAATGCTTTCCAGTAATACCGCAGCACGAGCATGTAGGGTACATGCTTCTTGATCGCTCCGCGTCGGTACAACACTGAGTTCAGCATGCGGATTCGGAAGTAGAACACCGACAGCGGCCAGATGCATCCTATGCCAAAGCACACACGCCACACGGTGCTGTAGTGGGACTGCTGACAGGCCACGAGTACGATCAAGAAGACTGAAACCGCGAATGGGCCCCCGAATGACAGCGGGAAGTTAGTTACCATGATGAATGCCGGACCACGGTGCTTCGGGGTCAGATCGTTTGCTGCTTCCGAGGCGGAAGTTGAAGAGGCCGGATACTCGCCGCCGGCGCCTGGGGATAGTTAGTAGAGTAATCAAACCGGAGTGATGTCGTTGAGGGGTTTACTTACCGAACCCGACAACGCCACGGGCAACCGTCATCATCCAGAACATGCCATTGATGGTAACGCCATGCGAGGCTGTAGCGAGAATACCTCCGATGACAATCATAAGGGTTGTGAAGACGATAGCGGTCTTACGGCCGAGATAGTCGCATGTCAGTCTAGTATAGCATGGTCAGTCGTCAGAACCTTTCCATAGCCCTAACTTTTAGTAGTGTGTTGTCCGTACCCAATAACAATCTGTCCAATGACTTCGCCGACGAGTAGAGCATTCGAAACGCGCGTGCTGACGGTGCTAGTGTACTCCTTGGGATATTCCTTTTTAAGGAGGACATTGGTCATGGTCCTGTGAGGTGTTCCACGATTAGACATAGTCATGCATGGGAGCAATCACTCGACCCACATTAAATTGTTTTGGTATCCATCGCTGATCAGGGCGAAGCCGCTTGCAAACTATTGAATAACATCCAGTTAGTCAGTTTATCGGTTGCTAACTTGAACCGCTAGTGTGGGGAAAGTAGAAAATAACCTGGCATGCATAGGCCAGGATGAGACACTCACAATGGTGAAGAGGTCTGACAGACTCTGCTGCTTCAGCGATGTACCCGATGAATGAGCAGGGTCAACACGGTCGATAGTGTCTTGAGTCGCAGCCTTGGACTCATCGCGCCCAGGGAGCGCGGTCAAGCTTCGTGCTGAGGCCATTTCGACAGCCCTTGAGAGATGGGGTTGGGAAAGTTTTGGGTTGTGGTCCTTTCAGATAAGACCGAAGGGATCAAGGGTGTCAAGCACCCCTGGTAATTCGCTACTACTTATTTCATTTTCGACCTGTTGTACAAGTTAGAGCGGGGAAACCCCCTCGCAGGAACTGGCCCTACGGTGGAAATGGTTAAGCGTACAATAAGAATTAAGCCAATGGCTTATCTACGGTTAGCTTTAGAGTTGGGCTTGGTATGTCTCGTGATGTCAAAGCACGTGGGTTACATATACGGAAATATATAAGATCGACCTTGCTAGGCCTATCAAGGTCTACTACTAGTTCATGTTATCTATTGATTTACTACTTGACTGTCCTCAGCTGAATAGTTCTGATAGTTTTTCATTCATCGGCTTAGTAGATAAACTCGCTAAAGTAACGCCGGATATGAGTATGGCTAAAACTGGCCCGGACCCTGTGGGTATCATCACAGATGCAGAAACGATTTCTGACCATAATAGAAGATTTTGGCAAAGAAAGCAAAGACATCACGCATTATTGGGAAGAAGAATGTTCCCGGATTTTTTTTTTCCATCATCACGGAAGCAACAGAGATGCCTCTATGCCCATTTGCCCAGCAACGCCATGAGGGCAGCTCCGGCACAAAGAAGGAAGAAGGCAATCAGCACATCGCGAATGGGAGCCTTGCGCATGGAGTGGCTGAACATGAACTCGTGCGCCATCAACTCAACGAGGGCAGTGTAAATGAGAATTCCAGCGGAGATAGAGTCAAAGACACCGTTGACGATGAGTGTGGTTCGGCCGGTAGGCGGGTAGCTGTTTCGAACACCCAAGCCGATAGCAATAGCAATCGGAGTCGAGATTCCAAAGCAAAAGCCTAGGATGTAGGGAGTGTTGCGCTTCGATTTGGGCCAGGGAATGGTAGCCAGACGAGAACCAAGACCAAGTCCTTCAAAGGTTTGGTGGAAGACGAGCACAATGTAAAGGGTAGTGAACTCGGCACCAGACACCGCAAGAGTGAGACCAATGAAGACAGAGTGGAAGATGATACCGAACTCCAGGATGAAGATCGAAGTAAGCTGGGCGGCGTAGTCCTCAGTCGCTTGGATGTCGTTTTCGGAGTCGCTGTTATCGTGATGCTCACGGGTATGACCAAGGTGGTCCTCCCCTGGCATGTGAATCTTCGGCTCATTGGTTTCGTTGACAATAGAGTGATCGTCGAGTTGGGTGTGGGTATTGCCTTCCTCATCGTGCAAATGGCCTTGGCCAAAGTGCGAGAAACGCATAACCATCAGCTCCACAAAGAACAGGACAACAATGGTCATGAGGATGATGCCCTCGACCCAGCTGTATTCAGTAATTGGACCGGTCAAGCATTCGTTTTTAAGTGCCTCCTCTGCGGGAGCCAGCAGGTGAATGAAAGCAGTGGCAATGATCACGCCGGATCCGAAGTACTTGGCGATGAAAAAGGCCCATTTGGGAAATCCACCGTTCTTGCTAAAGCGACGGGCGAAGACAGGGAACACTGCACCAAACATGGAGCCAATCATGATCACAAAGATGGAGGAGATACGTAGGCCCATGCGGCCGTCGAACTCATTCCCGGATTCACAAGCATCCTCGCGCTTGAGGAGAGTGGAGTAGGATTCCATTATGTAGAGGTGAGACAAAAGAACGTCCGTGGGAACCAATGAAGTGCACAGAATACAAGAAGAGATGTAGACAAGGGTGCAAGTGTCCCAATGGAGAGAAGAATTTGTGATTAAGGTGAGATGAGACAAATGAACTTCCAGCGGGGGGTGTGTGGGAGGCTAGTTGACCGCAATCCCCAAGGTCCTCGATGGTAGGCGAGATGCGTAGTTAGTCCACCAACCATGCATGAAATTACCAGGAGATCCTGACAATATCGCGCTTTGTGGATACTGATTGAACAGAAGATAGCGAGAAAGAAATAAAAGGCTTCTTCTTCTTTAACTGCTCGTGTAAATTGAGTCGCACTGTGAAGTCGCACGGTGCAGACTTTCGATGGGTTTTTCTAGTCAGAATGAGTACCCTGGGAGCTAGGGCCGGAAAATTCAGCCGATATAGAGATAATAAATCAATCAGTTCCTTTAAATGGACAGAATCAAGACCGAATCAGATTTTGCAGGATCTTGATTATATTAATCATCCGCGGACCTGGAGGGGATCCATGGGGACCTTGGGAGCACGAAGACGTCAAGGACGGAGTTTTACACTCTATCGTCCCGGTACCTGGTACTTGGCCACCCATACAGTTGTGGGTGTAGCCGGAAGTACCCGATACTTGAGACTAGCGTGTTGAGGACCTTGGGAGTCGTTTCTTGGGTATGGGTCTCCGATTACGGTTGCGGTGATCAAGTCACGTGGACAGGAGAGAAGGTCCTTTCTGTGTCCCGATGTGTGTGGATGTGCCATATTTTTGTTCTTGATGGAATAGGGTAGGAAGACTGGAATGATTAAAAGGGTTTTGATGGAACGTGGTTGACAGGCCCCTTGAGAGGGAGGAGAGAGTCCTTTCAGCCCTTGGACGCGTCTCTATCGCCAATCGGAGGATCGGCGGCAAAAGCGCTTGGCATGAGCTTGAGGTCATCGGGGAAGCCTTTTTGACCACACCCTTGCGCAACACATTCGAACATGGCTCCCATTCGACGATACCTTCGCATTAGCAAATACTCAGTGCTGGAATGTCGCATTTATCTGGAATCTCCATCTGATTCACGATGGCTCCTGGACTCCCGGGATCCTGTCCTGCCTCGCGTCATCGCTGCTGTTCGACCGTTGGTCCTTCCGAAGCTGCGTGAAGAGAACCAGCGGTTGTTCATGCGCAAGAAGGGCAAGCCGGTCAAGGATGTCATTGCAGAAGGTATAGACCTCTCAATATTCCTCGTATAACGAACCAGGTATGTTAACACATTACCTAGATGAATTCGAAGTGGCCATCTTCCTCCGCGAATCCCGCACCCGCCATTCGCTCCTCACACGCAATAAGACATTCCACGGAAAGAAAAACCAGGATGAAGACTTGGGAAAGGAACTGAAACCAGACCATGTCCCAGGGGATACGACTGCCAACCCGGTGAACTCGGCAGATGGGGAAATTATGATCGAGAGTGACAGTGAGGCTGATCTGGAATTACACAACATTCCCGAATCTGAGGATGAAGTTGCGCTGGGGAACGGACGTCGGTCAAGCAAGAGAAATCGGACAACTAGGAGAGACCAGGTGCCACCCGAAGACACGACTGGAAGTGACGAAAAGAAGCTCCGTTTCAGCACCCATTATGAGAGCTTCAATATCCATGGATGGGTGTTATGTCTGTTGATCACCCGCAAGGGCGACAGAACCAGACCAAGTGCGGGGGTATCTGAGTCAAATCGGCAACCTCTGATGGAGGAATGGATTTCAACTCAAGCTCAGGCTTCTGTTGATGACGATTGATCCAAGATAGGCCAGCAAATGTGGACCTATGGACCTAGCAATGTTCAATCTGGCCGACCCGTGGACAGACATCTTGCTTACGGTTAAGCTTTCTCAATCTCGTAATGTGGGCAGCCGTGGTGGAATGACCAGTCGCAAAAGGCCCTGTGACACCGCCAGCACCGCCATAACTATTGGTGATGTATTTTGTTCCAACCCCCTGCAAACGATACAAGATTTTGCTTCAATTTGCCCGCGTCGCAAACACTGTGTCAGAGACTTTGTCGCACCTTGTAAAATCATGGGCTTGGCGACTCATGTCACGCGGTACGGTGACTCCGGTCTACGAGGTTAGGTGTGTCACTAGGAGAGCACAACATCTTCCCACCGGGCCGTGACAGGATTTTGCACTGTGTGGTGCTATGATCGGCAGGTTGGTGTCACCAAGGATCAGGCAGGTTACACAAGTGGCGGGCTGTCATACTCCCCAGATAACTTCTTCAGGCACGATGTCAGG
Source organism: Penicillium sp. BW_162_3FA (assembly GCA_008931945.1). Lineage (NCBI taxonomy): Eukaryota > Fungi > Ascomycota > Eurotiomycetes > Eurotiales > Aspergillaceae > Penicillium > Penicillium sp. BW_162_3FA. The sequence goes on from MUGJ01000059.1 coordinate 163,456, forward strand.
TAGACAGAGCCGCTGAGACGAAAATGTCAGCCACGGGACCCCGGGCGCATGCAACCAGTGACATCTCGATGATCTGCATGCCATAAGACATAGCGTGATATTAGCTTGACTACTCCCATACACGACTTTCTGTTTACATGTCTCGGTCGCATTCATGACACTCTACGACAACACGGACAAGGGCATGAAACCAGTCTATCTCACATATTCCAATTTCCTCGGAGACATTTCGATTCCACCCAATCTGAAAACCCCCATGTGGTATGGACTCTCGCAACCTCGGGCCGCAGCTTCCAGAAGCCAAGCTAGAAGATTTTGAAATGTGGAGCTTTACTTGAAACAGCCCGTCTCCATCTCGTCCCGTGATCCCAACACCTCAATGGGGAAGTGTTTTAGTTCCCGATGTGCTGGGTTCGGGGGGCTATGAGCATCCTCCAGTACAATACAAATCATACATTTACTTTTTTTCCCCATTAACTATACTGTGTATGGAGTAGCATATCGGCATATATATCTAAGCGTCATAATCATTCTTTAGAATACCTTGGCCTCTAAATCTACAGCCAATAAACAGGCTATTTGAATATCTCAAACCGATCGTGCTACGATCAGGGGTAAATTCCCGATCTGTTTACTCCGTACTCCCTAGAAAGCCGAACCTTGGAACTTAGGTTATAAATCTCCGACTCCTAAATCGCAACTCCACTTCCAGTTTTTTTTTTTCCCAACGGTGCGGAACGGTGAGATGGAATCCAAGTGGAGTAGACTTTGCCTAAGTGGGATCGTTTATTGAACCTTGCAAGTTTGTGGATCGCTAGTTCATGGGTAGAGTTTTCTTTCCCATGTGTTTCTTTCCTTTCGGTTTTTTCTTTTTTTTCTTTTTGCCACTTTTCCCACTTTTTCCTGTCTCCTTTCTTGGTTCCCCGGGCTTTTAGCTCAGGTACACCCGTGTGGTCGCATAAATTCCATCCATGGATACTTTGTCTGTTTGCCACTTGACACCCCACTCTGTACTCCGTAATACCTTACCTTTTTTTTTTATCGGACGCGGTAAGCCGGGTAGTCAAATTATGCTGTTTTTAACATACGGAGTACTCCGGTATGGAGTTCCAATTATTCCCATGCCATTTGCAATTCACCTGCCCCTTTGAACATTTGCGGGGTCTTGCAAATCCCGAGCGGTACCGTTGTATGTTGTATACATACCCGCACTTAGGGCATATGAAGCATTAGCACGGTATTACTACATAGGGCACGGTGCATTGACATATATTTCCTACAGAAGTACGGAGTATAATCATATGTCTAATGCAATAATCTCTCTGCCTGGATTTACGAAATGTTGTGATAAAAAAAATCCAAGGTTAAGGAACACGGCGGATGTAACGGGAAACCATTGCATTATTTTAGACCCCAGATAATTTCCGGGGAACACTGTAAACATCCCGAAGTTGGGGAATTTGCTCAAGTAAGTAGTACATAGTAGTAGTCTGTACGTTATATACATTTACACATCCAGTTTACGCAAGATGCTCACACCACACACAGCCAACGGGAGTAAGTAACCGCTGCCTATAGTGATCATGCCATGAACGCCACACCAGGGATGAAGTAGATCTCCCACCGTGAAACCTAAGGCCCAGTGATGTGCACAATGCAACCACTAGGGAGATTGGGGGGAGGGGGGGAAGGAAAGTTGGACAAACCCCTCTCGATGCAATATGCCCTAATAGCCAATAATTATGAGGGCTGGGGTCAAATTGTATACAGGGATCCATCTTTCTCCAGATGTGCTACAACCCTATCCTGCATACTTTCAAATGACGATGTGCAATGCACAGTCCTCTGCAGCAAGACGATCCTACCCAGGGACCCTCAGCCACACTTACTATAGGCGGAGGTTAATCGGCTCTGTACTCCGCGGGGAATGATGGTATACGCCAAAACGACCCAAAAATCGGCCTTGATTTGTATTACATGTTGCTATTATGTTGCAGAGCCCTAAGGGGCCTAATCGGGAGTAGTAGACCGTACTAGAAAGATAAGAGGGTACGAAGTACGGAGCGCAATATCATAATATGAAATAATAGCCGAAGTGCTATACAATATACTCCGTACATACGGAGAACTAAAAGCGAAACCCGTTAGAAGTTAAGGAAGTCATATATGTATTACCCCCCCAAGGGGTTCTTTCTATTCTTGCATGTCTCAACCATGGCTTTATTTGGTTTGGTAGCACGGGTAAAAACCACGGTTTAGGATGGGTCCTCGATTCGAGATTTTAACCCTGCCGTTTGCATTTTTTTTATTCTTTATTTGTTTTATTTTATTTTACATTTACATTTTCTTTTTCAATTTTTATTTTTATTTATTTTTTTACCATATTTTCTTTTTGGCCCCTGATCCCGTATCACTCTGGCTGTTGTTATCTGGATGGCGTATACATATGTGCATATGTGCCTGGCTAAGTTAGCATATTTGATATGTTAATGATATGTCATATCAGTTTGGAAGGAATGCATATGTTATATGTTGTAGGATAAACAGGCTTATCCTTATTCTGTAATCCCAGCATTCTGGGAACTCGGCTGTCACGCCCTTTTAGTGTGTGTAATCAATACGAATCGGCCATCCCGTTTGACCCTAAATCGACAGAAGCCAAAAAAAAGAATAGGATAATCTCCTAATGTTATTTTACCTTTGCTTTTTCTTTTTATTTTCTTTGCTTTTTTTTTCCTCCTCCCGTCGTTCTCTCTTAGGATCTGCAAACATGCACACACGTGTTGTGACCTAACGTCTTGTTGTTCTCTCCTATTGAGTCATACAGGATTAATGTGCTTGGACCTATGTCGTTTATCATGTTCCAATTACGAAGTACAGTTTGTACGACTAAAAGAAATATTCAAAAAAGAAAAGAAAATACATAGAAAAAAAAAAGTCGTTCTCACCGCATCAAGGAACCGTCCCTATGGAGCCTTGGTGGGCCCACGGGAGATTGCCCTTTACCAGTTGTCATCTCGCGTGGTTTCATGATTTACTATACATACAGAGGGGGGAAACTTGTGAGACCTGAGCAGAAATTTAATAGCTGCATTAGTTAGGCCATATACCCTGGAGTTTCACCTGTAGGATGTATATAGTGAGGTTGCACGGCATATATGTTTGATTACTGTCTCATTTCCCTCCACTCTCTTCCTCCACTAGTGGTTCACAGGAAGCACACAGCGCCACACTAGAAGTATGTTGGAGTGGGGAGCTTCTAGAAAAAAATGGGAATTTTCCATTGGATTTCCCACTTGGGGTTGTATTATTCATCCACCGGGTTAATTCGAGCAAGTAAATCACAAATTAATTCCCTACGTCAGATCAGGTGGATACTCAGCCTCCTGTTCATGGCAGGGATGTTCGATGGGGATTTTAGGGATTAATTTATGACGGTTGAACGGAAAGGTTGGGGGGGGAGGGCAGACTTTCATTTCTATAAGAATCCTGCTCCGGTAACCTTTTTTCTTCCCCTTCTTCTCTCCATCCACTCAACTCTACTCTACACCATATTCTGCTACATATTACTAGCTCCTTGGTCTATTCCACTCTGTTGTCAACCTGAACAACTACTATCAACTCTCAACATTCCAACCTTTCAACCCTTCCAACCATTCACAATGCCTTCCGTCGGATCTTCTCAGTTCCCTCCATGCCCCGGTCCTCCTCCCAAGGGCCCTCTGCCTCCGCTGCCGAAATAAACAGTCCACAGTCCCCCTCTCAACGAACATGATGATACCGGCGCATTCTGGTCCACCAGATTCGCCCACGACCTGGACCCTTCAGCATGGATATCACGACTTCGACTTCGACCTAGTTTCGACTCTCACCTGCGAACCTTTGTTTTCGATTCGGACCTTCAACACCTAATTTCCACCATGTCCCACCCAAACAAAAGGACGCCCCAACTTAAAGTTGGGCTTGAGATGGACAACACAAAGAGCACCAGCTCTTCCGCCGTCTATTCTCGTCTCTTGGCATTTCAATTCAACGATGCGTCGCTAGCCACAGCTCAATGCGCGCGGTGAAAAACTTGTCCCAAGTGGGCCTCGGACATTTTTTTTTTATTCTCTTTATTTTCCTTCTTTGTTCCCTCGCTCTTCAGCAACCTTACTCGCTCGACATGGGACCCAGCGCTGGCGCTACTATCCCCTCGATGTGCATTAATAGCCTTTCTATTTCTTGCTCTTTGTCTCATTTCACCTCTCGGGCACTGTTGATCACGCCCCCCTGTTTTCTGCGGGGGTTCGTTTCACTGTTCGATCTTGACCCATCTGTGACGCGCAGATGTGGAGAAGGGTGCAGCTGCTAAGCCGCTGCACATTAATTGGACAATCATAATCCGAATTTGTCCACAACCCCCTATCTGGGTACCTAGGATGAACTGGGGTTGTCTTCCGATCGTCCCGTCGCTCACGCGTCATTGACTTGGGTGCACAGTGCCTTTTTTTTTTCTTTTCTTTTTCTCCTGTCTGCCGCTGTGACCTGTCATCCTGACTGTTTGGATGCTTTTTTAATTCTGTTTTTTTTTTTTTTGTTTCCTTTTCTCTTTTTCCTGTTTTTCGTTTCTCTCCTGCATCTGGCCGAATCTGAATCGACATGTATCATAGACTTAGTATACCCAACAGAGCAATTTGGTTTTTTTATCTATTCAAAACGTTTCATTTGATTAATTGCTTACGGTCCATGCATATGTCGTGCATAAACAAGACTGGGGACTGCGGGTGACACCCACCTGACCGCCCGTTTCACTAACCAGCCAGCATCCCGCAGAAAATCACTAGCACCAAAGCTAGCAGGGATGTCACGGAGGGCGGATGTCGCGGTAGTCGAATTGACGCATATTTAACCCGCAAATCAACCAGATACGAGCGATTTAGAATCTACACATCAATATGACTCATTGGTCGGTAGTCCAATTTAGTAGACCTGCATATGGTACATGCACTTCTTCCATCATAAGCTCTGAAGTAGCACCGATCTGACGCGATCCTTATCGAGCCTCCCATTATGATTTACAGCGCATTTGCCGGATCGAGTTCAATGCATACCTACGCGGTCTTTAGGGCTGTAGATTGTACGTCTCATGTTGCCGCACCGCTCGGATCGATTGGGTATTCCATATTGCACCTGACCCAAACCTGGCATTATTGAATCACACCATACTATCTAAAACGATTACATGCATATATACACCCAACACGGGAAGTTGAACGTTTGCCGGTCTAGGATATACGGCAACATACCTAGCGTGTATATAATTTTAGCTCTTAATATCAACGGTTAAACGCTAAACGGCCCAGCGGAGAAATAAGGAAAGAAGATACGAGTTGGGTCCCGTCCGAGCGCTTCGGGGTTTGCTAGCCATATCGGTACGTGCCCTATGGAGTTACACCTTAGTGCTATTACGACTACAACAAAATGGAGGTTAGCCTATTGTAAGTATTTCTAGGTATACGGAGTAGTAGCTGCGCTAACAAATGCTCCATGCTCAATTTTTTTTTTCCTCTAGTCAATTATCGATAGCATAGCTGAGCAGTGATTTAGATAATCATTTTGGATGTTAATTAGACTAGACTATGATTACTCCGTACAATAGCCTAGGAATGCATACGGGCGTGCCGAGATCCTCGGTGGCCGTTGGCCCGTCACTTGACTGATATAGTTGCATGTTGTCGTCATTGAAGAAATTCCCGACAATCTGTGTCCAATAGATCTCGCAGATAGTGTTCCAAGGTTTCTCCCCCCACCTCTACCCCTCAACCCGATACACTTCGTCTATCCGTGGTTATCCATGGCTCTTCCATGGATTGCATGAGATTGACTTTTTTTTATTTTGTTTTTATTTGTTTCATTCCACTTATTCCAAACTTGGAAGGAAGCTAGGCCATCTTGGTGAGGTCAAGTGACCTAAGTAAGCTTTTGGCCCCAAGGCTCTCGGATCTTGCCCTGACAATCTCCATATTTCATCAAATCAATGAATCATGGAGTTTGGAGTTTGGACCTCAATATGTCTCAGGTCCTAGGGAATGTCTGTGCTCATGAAAAATAACCTTGGGACCTTCCAAGGCACCGCTTGGCAGGGTTGTGGCTGTCATCCTTGGCTTGTATAGCCACGTGCGCCAAATGAGGTCATTCGCTGGGTATATCGCTCTAATCGGAGATATTGAGTAATCAGAACCTCGTGATGTACTTATGTAGGTATATGGCCAAGGATTACGTCTTGGGTAGAGACGGACCTTGTGAGAAATAGCGGTATACAACAGATGCGTTGGGCGCCATTGCTGGTTCTCAGCTCTCTGGGCTATGCTACGAGAGGCGGTGAATATTGAGGCTCTTCCTGTTCTAGATGCCCTGCGTCGTATGACTGACGCCTGTAGAGCTTTGACGTCAATACATTTTGGGCTGAGTGAGATTGATGCCCTGAGTACCGGGTCGAGTATACTTTGGGGCCAAAGTGGAAGATATATCCGATTCGCTCCCACGAGAAACCCATACAGTATATACCTAGGTAGGTAGGTTCTAAGGCATTCGAAATCTATCCCAAACAGGATATCGTTAGCTAATTGTTGATAATTTGGGTGGAATGAAATGGCGTTGCCTAGCTCGTAATTCAAGCCACAAGTTGGTTTTTTTGACTGATTTCCAAGAACTTGGGGTCTAGTGCGACACCTTGTCGTAGTCCTATTTATTTCTATTTTGACTCGGGGAGGTTGAATATGGTATCTGGCCGTGGAAGGTACATGTAGCTATACATAGTTAACTAACTAGTACATATCTAAACGAGAACGAATCATTTTGGAAAATAGAAAGTAATTGATAATGTATTTTATGAGGAATTTATCAATTATAGACCATATACAACTTGATTGATATTAATAAACAGATTGTGTTTATAGTTAGTAGAAGCCAAATATCTCCAGGGCTTATATCAAGAAACCGAGGATAAACACACGTGATTCGGCCGCCCAAATCAATCACGGCTGTCCGTTCTCCTCCAAGGGCAAAGCCACCATGGTTCTACAACTGCATGTATGGGGCCCGGCCTTTTCCCTGCCCTCAATTGACGCACAATGCCTTGCTGCAATTGCATACTGTTCCGAGGTCCTCCCTAAAGACTCGTGGGAGCTAATCGCGAGTAGCGATCCTTCCGTGTCCCCAACAGGTTAGTGACGTGACCGGAACAAAACAAAAGCACCACCAGAATCAGATAGCTAACAAGTCATTTACGAATAGGTGAGCTCCCCGCTCTCCAGAATGGCTCTGTCTGGGTGAGCCGGTTCCGCAATATCGTGGACTACCTCCGCCAATACTCGGAGGGAGCATGGAACCTGGATCAAAACCTAGACGACGTGCAAAAGGCCGATAGCGTTGCGTACGCACCCCTTACCTCTAAATCGGCGCGAGGAACACAAAATACTAACAATCAACTCTCCCTCCAGCTTCTCCTCCTTCATCGAATCCCGCGGCCAATCCCTCATCGACCTCTACCTCTACGTAACCAGCCAGAACTACTACGCCAACACATCCCCAGCCTACGGCTCTCTCCTCCAATGGCCAAATCAATGGATCCTCCCACCAAAGCTCCACGCCGCCGCCAAAACCCGCACCGATCACCTCGGCCTATCCTCGCTAGACCTACAAGCAATGGAAGACCAGCGCAAACGCGAGCACTCCGCCGCCGTAGCATCCGGCCAAATCCCTAGCAACCTGATCCAGCAGCCCCGCGACACAGTCTCCAAACTCCTCGGCCGCACAGCGCAAACCAACCAATTCCGCCTGGAAGCCCTAACAGCCGACTTCTTCGAGCCACTCGAAGCAATGCTCGCCCGCAGCAAGACCTGTCTACTCCCCGCCGACGACAACAACAACCCCTCCTCGCTAGACTGCGTCGCGCTGGGCTACCTGTCGCTAGCACTCGTACCGGATCTAGCCTTCCCCTGGCTGCGCGACGCGATCCGCGCCAAGGCCCCGCTGCTGGCGGCGTACACGGAGCGCATGCGCAGTCGCTGTTTCGGCGACGCGCCTGTCGAGGCTAAGCACGCTTTCCAGCCTACAGTGCCAGCTGCCCTGCCATGGCGCGCACCGGAGCGCATCTCCGTCGCGGCGGTCGGGACTACACTCCTCGGCACATTGGCGGATAACACGCCGTTCTTGCGCGAGGTGCGACAGAATAGACGGCTGAAGCAGGCCGTTGAGGCTGATTCGGCGTTTAGCTCGGTGGAGAAGCAGGTCCTGTCTTCGTATGCGGATTCTAGTAACAAGGATATGTTGCTTTCTATTGCGACTGCCGTGGCGGGGACGGCTGCTCTCGTTGGGTATATGGTGCATGTGGGTTTGCTTTCTTTTTCGACTGGGGGTGTCGAGGAAGAAGAGCAATTCGAGGAAGATGCGGGTGTGCTGCAGATTGATCCTGGGTCTGCTTCTGACTTCCTCGGCGCCTTCTAAGCCTTGAAGAGGTCATTGCGTCTGGTTCCGTGGATGTTACGGGGTCGGTGTTTTGTTTTACTATTTTGGGTGAAAGCGAAGACTGTACGATAGCATTGCGTTTTTGTCCTTTGTTTTGGTCCTTTGTACTTGTGTGTTGACGTCCCCATGGTTCCTCGCCACATTAAAATGCAGGTCTTTGATCTGGTCCTCTACTTGAAATATCTCCTTTGTTAGCTTTATAATCGAACTCGAGAAGAATCTAAGATCTCTTTGTTGGCGATGATAATCAGTTGAGAGCTCAAAGAAAACCTTGGAAGCATTCATCTTCGGTAGATTATCACTGTATGTATCCTAGCATTCCTCCGAAACCTAATGTGAACTAGACATCTCGTATATTCGGTCACTGAAATTTTACCTGCCCAAATGGTGTCATAGTTGTGACTTGCGCGTGAAAGCTTCGGGGTTGACCTGTCTGTATAGAAGGTCCAAACTTTAGATCCATCGGTCAATATGCCAATCCCACCGACGGAAACATACATGGGATGGTGTTTAGTTTGACGTCTGCAAAACATACAATATAGCGCTGAAGGATCATATGCACATCACCTTTTGAGTAGGTGAGACTTGGTAATAATAGATAAGGTTCGTTTCAAGTTTATGACTGACGAACAGGAGCCGGCACTAATGGTCCTATGAGATCGAATGGACAGGGAATAGTGGATGAAACATTGGAATGATATATTTAGAAATCCATAGGTATCGGCGCTTAATGATAGATACAGTAAAATCATGTATACAGAGTAACTAGTTTTAGATGAAATAAAAAGGAAAACGGTATCAACTCTCAAATCAGATGGTTCAGATGGTATATGTACAGAGAAAAAGACAAAAGCAGGCAAATCATGACAAAGATATGTATGAACCCTTCAACAGCAAAAAAAAAGGTAGCCGTCAAAGAGCCGCTCGAAGATGGAAGGATGTGTGGCCAGGATGGTTGCTGGGGCAAGCGACCTGCGCACGCACACATCAAATCAGGGGAAAGATACAAAGACACCTTCGGCGTTGAACCATTTGCGCAAGAAAGACAGAATCTCAGTAGAGACGAGAAGATTGCTAGAAATGGGAAGGAGAAAAAAAAAAAAAGACGGCGTGGCCATTTAAGAGGACCAGCCAAGGTTGACAACGAGACGGACAGGGCCGGCGGACTGGGCAATAGCCTTGTCGGGCTTACCCTGGTCGGCGGAGGTGTAGGCGCTGACGACGCTGGCGGCGCCCTCGGAGATGGAGGAGCACTTCTCACCCTCGTGGTTGCAGATCTGCATACCGGCAATGTCCATGTCGGCGAGCTGAGCGATGATGCAGGAGACGTCCCAGCCGGAGAAGCCGTCGTTCTGGGAGTTGCTCATGTCGAACTCACCCCAGGTGGAGGCGTATTCGCCGACGTAGTTGGTAGGGAGACCTTCACCCTCGGCGGCACCCCAACCACCCTGGGAGTCGTCATCGATGGCAACGAAGGTGCTGTGGCCGGGCTCAACGGTGAAGCTCAGAGCCTTGTTGGGGCTCCAGAAACCGTTCAGACCACCAGTGGGACCGTACGAGTTCCACATGACGACGGTCCAGGCCTTGGAGTTGTCGTTCTCAAAGCGGATAACGTGCTTGTACTCGCTGGCGGTGTCCTCTTCGACACGGATGATGTTGCTACCCCAGGGGCTGCCGACGTTGCCGATGTAGTCCCAGTCGAGGGTGCCAACGCGCTTGCTGGCAGTGGAAGAACCGAATCCGGTGGTGGAGTACTCGCCGTTGGAGGGGTAGCTGGCCCAGTTGCTGGAACCAGAAGAGCTGGAGCTGGAGGCGCTGGAGGTGCTAGAGGCAACGGGGGTGGCGCTGACGGAAGAGATGGCCTCAACGGAGGTGGTGGCCTCGGCGGTGGCAGTGGAAGTGGGAGTAGTGGTAGACTCGGCGACCTCGGAGGAAGAATCAGAGCCGCCGAACCAGTTGTTGATCCAGGAGACGAGCTTGCCATCGATGACAGCGGAAACCTCCTCACCACGCTTCTCAACATCCGCAACCTGGGCAGGAGCAGTCACAGCGGGCTGGACGACCTTGAGGTCTCTGGGGTGGGCGTGACGGCGGTCGTGGCCATGAGCACGAGCGACAGCCGACCCAGCGGTCAGCGCCGTCATCAACAGCATAGATTTGGAGAAATGCATTTTGGCGAATTGAACTTGAAAAAGGAGTGACTTGAGCGAAAGCTCTAGAGAAGAAAATTCAATTCAAATGAATGTGTGTGAGAGATGAAGAAAGAAGAAGAGAAGAAAGTGGACTAGGGGGGACTATTAGTACAATACCAAGTTACACACCAACGGGTCAGGACTGGGCCTGAACCCAAAAACAAAAAAGGATCCACCAGGGCAGAATATCAGGGGCACTCGATTGATGATTGGCTGGTTCCTGGCAGTTCCTGGCCGTGCGCGGGTTTCCGGTTGTTTGATTGGTTGGCTGTCAAGGGCCCAGACTCTATTCTCTTGGTATTGTGTACTTGGCTATACTATGCCTCTCATCGCGGCTGTGCAGGTACTCGTTACTTGGGGATAAGGGGTTTTTCCAAGGATGTTTCTCCTATTCTTCTCTTATTTATGTTCTATTATTATGATTCCTATTATTGGGATTCATATTGTTCTAGTATACCTAGGTACCTAGGTAGTTGCCTGATGTCAAACACGTGTACGATCGGAATGCTAGATACCTCAATGTAGATGAGATGACTCGACTTCATCACAGCCCAACATCTATGTTGTATGAGTCTTAATCTGACCAATCTGACCAATCTGACCAACGTTCCTGTATAATATACGCTGTACATTCAAACTTACACATGTACTTTAAGACAACTTCTATCCCCATCATCCGAAATTCCCCACATACACCAATCGGCGAAGTGCACAGCAAGGATCTAAACTGTCTTACGAATCCCAAGGCAATCTTAAATGGAGACAACTCATCACCGCGTCGACGACAACTACGTGGACAATGGCCAACTAACACTTGATAGCCATGTCCCTACCCAACTGATTTGTGACAGCTTACATTACACTCTCTATTACAGTTAATAAGGATTGTCCTCACCGTATCAGTTGTATCCACGGATGTGCACATAGGAAGGCGAATCTCTGCCGTTGATCTGCGGCCAGACCCCCCCTACGCAGTCGATGGATCCTCGATATTTTTTTTCTGTAAGGCACCCCCATTTTGTTGTATTTACTGGTAGCGTCTAAGCCATTCTCCACCCACATGACGAGTCTCCTTCCCGGTTGTCTCCATACAATGGCACGCCGGAACTGGCACCCCGAGAATCCAGGCCTTGAAATTCGGCAAACTGGGGCTGGATGCTCGTGAGGCGGTTTCATGTGTTTAGTCTTACTAAACTTTAAGCGCGCTTGGCTTTTCAAAGCCTCCATATGTTGTACGGAGTGCAACATCGTCCTCCGTATATATCGTATATTATATCCTCGGTATGACCGGTACTCTGTATACGGGGTACATTTTGTTGCCACAGGCGTTTCCTGAAACATTAGGGCTTTTCGTGCAGGAACCCGTCCCTGGCAAACTCCTCACTTGATGCAGGTACCCAAACCCTTGAATACTCACTTTTATCACTCTGGATATTTTAGACCCTCTTCACTCTTGAGACCCGATCCCTAGTGTAGAAAAATTGTAGAAAATTGGAGTCGTAAATAAACAAAACCACGGTCGCTACGGAAGGATCCTTGGTTCGCTCGATCTGCAACATGTCTTATTGGCTGTGGGAAATTAAATCTGCCTGTCAAATTACCCTAACCAAAGAAAACCACATGGCTCTATACATTTCAATGGTAAATTTAATTAGATCTGAATAATTCAAACTCTTCAAAGAATCAACTATTTCCTAGTAATGAATGTGGGTGGATGAGAAAATCGAACCATACGACTGGTGGAGACGATCCTACGTATTTACAGACCGATACTCCAAAGAGGAAGTTGCCAGTGCCTTCACACACAAAAAATCGGCTTTGACAAATATATACACCGTCAAGGCACTAACTATGCCCGTACCGGGTATAGCAGGTGGCGGTACTCCGTTCATTTCTCCCCCATATCCACGCCACCCTCAAACGCCACACCACCAGCAGCCGCATCCACCTTAAGGCTATCATCCAGCCCACAGACCCTGAACAACATCTGAGGCGTTAACTCCTTATCAAGACCAGGCAAGCCATCATGCTTCAATTTCTCCAGTCCCTCCCGCATAGCCAGGAGAGCCGGACCCAAAGTCGCAAAAGGAAAGATGATAATACGGAACCCAATCTCCTTCGCCTCTTTCGCAGAAATCGAAGGCGTGGACCCATGCTCCACCATATTCAACAGCAAAGGCCACGGCGCAAGGTCGGCCACAACCCGGCGAGCCATTTCCCGGGATGATATGCCCTCTAAGAACCCGACATCCGCGCCCGCCTCCCTCGCCGCCCGCAGCCGTGCCAAGCTCTCTTCATAGCCGTGCTGCTGTAGCGAGTCCGTCCGTGCAATGATCACGATATCACTGCCGATGCGTTCGCGCGCTTGCACAGCTGCCCGGATGCGGCTTGTGTAGGTGGTCGTGTCGACGAGCTGCTTGCCGAAGAGATGCCCGCACCGCTTGGTCTGTACCTGGTCCTCGATGTGGAAGGCCGCTACGCCGGACCGTGCGTATTGTTCTGTCGTGCGGGCTACCATGATCGGCCCGCCGTAGCCGGTGTCGGCGTCGGCGATCAGCGGTGTGCGCGGTGAGAGGTTTGCTAGCATCTCCGCGTTCGCTCGCATGTCGTTCAGTGTGCAGATTCCGAGGTCCGCTTGGCCATGTACCGAGGCTGCTGTTCCGGCGCCTGTCTGATTGGAGGTGTTAGCTCGGGGCTTTTGGAAGGCCTTGATCATCTTGCATTGCGTACCATGTATAGTGCGTCGAAGCCTGCGGCCAGTGCTAGTCGTGCTGACATTCCGTCATAGACTCCTGGGGCTGTGATGAATACCTGGGGATCCTGCAGAGATCGCCGCAGGGTGGTTGCTGCCGATGGAAGTGCCATGGTGGTTGTCTTATGCTAACAGAGATAGTAGTGACTTGTTGGACTAATCCGATATCCGTATAGCTATTGTTTAAGTGAAAACTTGGAGGTTGATATACGCTCACCTCAGAAAGCGAGCCGTGCGAATAGCTTTCTCTCCGGAGGTACGACCCCATTTAAGGCATTGACACGCACGTGTGACAAGCTTTTAGCCATCACTTCCCCGCTCGTGGGCTCTTTCATGCAATTACAATTCCTCGATGATGCGCACTCTCCACTTATCCGGAGCCACTGGGCCGATACCGCTGCCTTATGCCATCATATTTGTATCAACATTCCAAGGCACATAGGCAGCCTAGAAGATATATCTACACTCGGTATTGATTCGGCGAAGATCAATCAGTGTATATGTGATTGCTAGATGTCGATTGTTGTGATATTGAGTGAATTAACCTTGGGATATATCAGAGATCTCCGGAGATCTCCAATGCTGCAATTATCACAAGAGGAACTCAAACGGTACGGCAATATTGGATATGCAGACCCTGGTCCTGCTTGGTATGAGCTTCGGCACTTCAAGCGGGGTACTTGGATCGTAGTTTTCACTGAACTGCTATAGACGCAATATAGTATATAGTGGTGATATAGGCACATGATAATTAACTTGGAATACCCTTCATCCATTTTGAACTCGATACCTCCTTTGCTCCTTCCTATTTTATTTGTTCCTTCCCTATTTCTCCGCTCCTTCCTTTTATATAATCTTGTAGGATGCAAGATCCTTGGCCCCCGCCCCGAGGGTCCGCAGATCTGCTTAGTCATGAACTTCCTCCGGTCTCATCTCGAATTCCATTTATCCCATCTAAAATGAACGTTTCGGCGCTAATTCGTTGATTCTCGATCGTTTACCAATATCTGCTTCGATGGCTCGCTCCTCCGTTGTTCAGGAGTATGCATCGCCCTCCGCCCCGACCCTCACCATCGACCACAAGTCCACCGCCGAGCTTCAGAACCTACAAATAGCTCGTCCCAAAGGCTACCGGGTATCATGGCACGCCAATCCAGCCGTCGAGCCCCACCACTTTGGCCAGTCACATCCAATGAAGCCATGGCGCCTCACGCTCACCAAACAGCTCGTCATGGCATACGGCATGCACCACGCCATGGACCTGTATCTCGCGCGCGCAGCGACCTATGAGGAAATGGCCGACTTCCACGAGCGAGACTACCTCGACTTCCTGCAACAGATCATGCCCGGCGACATAGACAAACCCGAGCAATCAGATAACGTAGTGCGCTTCAACTTCGGCGACGACTGTCCCATCTTCGACGGACTGTACAGCTACTGCTCGCTATACGCCGGCGGCACCGTCGACGCCGCGCGCAAGCTCTGCAACGACCAATCCGACATCGCAATCAACTGGTCCGGCGGTCTCCACCACGCCAAAAAAGCAGAAGCAAGCGGCTTCTGCTACGTCAACGACATCGTCCTCGGCACCCTCCAGCTCCTCCGCCACCACCCGCGCGTCATGTACATCGATATCGACGTACACCACGGCGACGGCGTCGAGCAGGCCTTCTGGTCAACAGACCGCGTGCTCACAGTCTCATTCCACAAATACGATAAAGATAACTTCTTCCCCGGCACCGGTGCACGCGAAGACACCGGCCCCGCACACCCGCTCAACCCAGGCGCCCACCACGCCATAAACGTCCCGCTCAACGACGGCATCGACGACGAGTCCTACATCGCCCTCTTCAAAGAGGTAATCGGCGCATGCATGAAAACCTACCAACCAGGCGCAATCGTCCTGCAATGCGGCGCCGACAGTCTAGGCTGCGACCGACTGGGCTGCTTCAACCTGAACGTGCGCGCGCACGGCGCCTGCGTCGCATACACCAAGACCTTCGGGATGCCTCTGCTAGTCGTTGGCGGTGGTGGCTACACACCGCGTAACGTCTCCCGCGCATGGGCGCACGAAACCTCGATTCTGGTCGAGGCAGACAACATCATCGACCCCACGATCCCGGACTCTGTCGCCTTCCGAAATCACTTCGGTCCTGATTTCTCGCTCTTCCCGCCCCTGTCGGAGATGCGAAAGCTTGATAATAAGAATACCCGCGCGTACCTCGAGGGCCTTGTCGAGGCTGTTCATGAACAGCTGAGGTATATCAAGGGTGCGCCCAGTGTCCAGATGAGCTTTATCCCGCCGGATATACTGGGTTTGCGCGAGGATACCGAGAAGGAGATTGAGGAGCAGACGATGCTGGTTGAGGAGGAGAGGGAGGAATATGAGGGTGGTGGATCGATGGCTTCGGCGGCTTCGGCGGCGGCGGGTTCTGGATTGGCCTATACTGGCTCTGCTGGTGCTATCCCGCGGCCTAATCGGAGGCGGGATCTGGAGCGTGGGGCTGGATACAGGGGAGAGCTGTATTCATGAGCTTTGTGCGGCTTCCTGATGGGTAAGTCCTTCCAGGAGTAAAGAATGGTTTGACGCGGCGTTTTGTATGTATTCGGATAGCGGAGGGGAGTTTCGGTTGTCTTTGTATGGTAATATTTGGTGGCATGGGTAGTTGCCATCTATTGTGATATCCCTCTCTTCTAGGAGAGCTTTGTATAGTAATGGACAGAGAAGACACAAAATTAATTGATCAAAAGTCAATACTATGGATGTGAACAAGAGAGGCAAGAATCCTGGAGACTACATAGTAAAAGGTAAGGGTAAACAAAGAGATTGATAAGAAAGCTCCAAAATACCAAGCCCTAAGTGTATAAAATGCAGGAAACACCCAACTTCTTTAATATTCACAGTGACTATTCCTCTTGTTCTATTGGATTGTTATCTCCTTTACGCTGCATTAAACCTGACCACCTAACTCTTCCAATTCCACTAAAGGATGTGCTCATGTTCAGTTGAGATTTCAGAAAAGTATTTTGATAATTTTGGGAAATTTAAATAAAATCAGATCGGGTATCCAGCAATGGGAGCGGCATGGTGACCGAGAAAAACGCTGTGTTGAAACATCAGAGGGGCAGGGGGAACTATCACAATGGTCGTGTCGTCGGCCGCCTCGAGTTGTGGCTGTGCTGGGTATTTCTGCGCAGGTTGACTACGTCATGGCAGAATGAGAGAGATGGAGGGGGGGGGGAAGTGTGATAACACTCCGGGTTCATTCAGAGGTGAGATGTGAGAGAAAGGCGACCTGAGCAACCGACCGGGGGTTGGATTAGGTCGGTGATAGCATGGATGGGGCCGGAGGTGGACGCAATGGGGCTTTTTCGTGCTGGCTTATGAGGCTTCCTGGGCGTCTACAAACTTCTCCACTTCTGATGTTTGAGTATCTGTCCGTTCCACGGTGCTTTGGGTGGCATCTGTTTTTGTCTCGGAGCCTGGAGGTGTGGCATTAGCTGGTTGTAGAGGGATATGCCTAGGGTCCTAGTTCGCGGAAGCGGAACGATTGGGGTGATGCGGCGGGATGTGATATTGGGATGACTCCTTCTGACCTTGGAGGATGGGTGCGATGGATAGGATCTGTTTGGTGGCGACTTGGGGATCGTGCATGTCGCTGGGACTGTTAGTTATATAGTCTTTATGGTTTGAGCAATTGTTCTTACACTTGAGCATTGATGATCCAGTCGAGGTCTTCTTCGCCCTCATCTGGCCCACCGGGTCCGCCTTGGATGGGACGGAAAAGCCGAGGACGCCATTCGACTCCCTCGTCGGCACGCTTCGCAGCCTCGTCTCGTTGGCGGTCTTCGATCTTGGTCTTTTCGTCCGTTGCAGCTTCATGGTTTCGGGACAAAAGCGCTTGAACCGTGTTGTGCCATAACCGCTGCGATTCCCGCTCTCCTTGCTCCTCCATGGGGCGGACCAAAGGAGCTGTATGCTTGGCGTGTGTTGCATCGAACAAGACGTCTTTTTTGTGGGTCTGTTCTCGGTCAGTGTTGAATTCAGAAGAATCTTGCAGGTATATGGAACGTACATGAACATCCTTCAGGTCCATCTCCCCATTCCACAATCCGGAGAGTTCATATAACACCTCCCCAGTCTTTTCATTCTTGATAGTTCCCCCAATTGCATTATAAGTACCGGAGAAATATCCCTTGGTCTTGAACTCGATATCGGCCACCAGGTTGTTCTCGGGACAACGCACGTAGCTGTGATCGCCAAGCTCATACTTCATCTTCCCGAAAAGAATGCCGCGTGCATACATATTGGGTTGGGTCAAAATACTAGTGTTTGTCAGTGACTGAAAGGTCCATAGGTAAAGCCGGCGCAACATACTATCTTTCGCCCTTTTCTTTATCCCCGTGGTTCATCAACCGCAAAATGGCGATGCCCTCCATAATACTAGCTGCGGAGTTGCCCAGAAACTTGCTGTGGGGCTTGAGTGTTCCATCAATGCGGATTTTATGCTCCGGCGCTGCAAAGAAATAGCTTGACTTCGGCGGGTGGTGGGAGGTCTGTTCGGAGATGTAGTAGGCGCGGGTTCCGTCGGGGTAGTCCCAATAACAGGTAAAGGTCTCCCCAAGAATGGGATTGAGCGGCTTTTTCACTCCTCTGTGCAGATATCAGCATGTGTTCCTAGATAAACAGCAAGCGGGCGACATACGGTGGTTTGATGTGCCATCCACTCAGGTAAAATTTGACCACGGAGACAAAGCGCTCAACCGGGTCCTCAATTGCCGACATAGGAAGGAGAGTTTCAGGGTGGGCCATGAAGCTATGAAAGCTCTTATGTTAGTTTATATATCCCAATAGTAGCAGGTAGCTCCTAGCTTGCTTGCTTGGAGCTGGATGTAAACGCACTTCGTGATCCGCTCCAACATAGACCGGGGCTCCAGGATGAATGTCGGCAAGACGACCCGACTCAGGTCGGCACCCGGCCGTAGCTGAGAAATGATATGCGAAAGAACTGCAAAGGCATATCAAGTCAGTTGTGTGTCTGGGAGTATTGCGGATTTGCACGCACCATTTCCCTGGTCTGGCTCCACGACCTCGTCCTCCCCACTTGGCGGAGAATCCTCCATGGATGATCTGCCTGGATCTGCGTTAGTTGACATGTTGGAATTATCAAATATCAAATTATTGAATATATGGTAGTGGGATAAAAGGAGGGGGAAGACAAACTCACTGGCTAGCGAAGTACGGCGGAGATGCGGAACCGGCATGACTGCGTTCGGAAATTGAATTATATGGAATTCCTAAATTCCTAAGCCTGCAACATTTAAAACAAAAAGAAGAACCAAAAAATAAAATAAATAGATGCCTAAGTGAAAACCAAGACAGCTGACTTTCGTGGCGGAAATTCCGGAAACGGGCTTTTTACGATGGAGAAGTGGAAAAAAACACAAAAAAAAACCGAATTTGTGTAGTTCAAATGAAAAAATAAAAAAAATAAAAAAACACGACACTAAAAAAGACACTAAAAATTCTTCTACAAAAAAAATAAATTCAACACATGTAAAATGCTTAGCTTCAAAGAGGGGCCAACACCCTGGAAGTGACGTATTTTTCAAACTGGGATTACTGGGATTACTGGGATTAGCTTGAAGTTGTGCATTTTAACCATGGGTATACTATGTACAGATGTAGATAGTTATATATCTCTCTCCTAAACATTCAAGGCATTCAAAATATAATTCAGAACTAACCTCTTTATGTATACTCCATTCAACATTTCCCCCCCAAGATCGTCATTGAGGGGCATGGCTTGGCGGGGAATTCAACAAGTACCGTATTCGTACATATACTTTGTACAACCCTGCATGTAGTTATATGATGCTTGGTACCTATAAACCTAAGGACATATAGAAAAGGAGATTCTTGGTTTTTTTTCCTGTTCCCTCTATTTACCCTCTCTATCTTCAATCCAATCAAGTTTTGTAAACCCGTGGACATCATAGCCGTTCGATCAGCGGTACATCTCCACGGGTGATCTCCCTAACAAATGCCATATCGGGACGATGGAGCATGACGTGGAAGTGTTCTATCCCAGGGACCGACTTGAGTGACTTCCAGTTCTTGAACCAAACCACCTATATGTTGTCAGCTTTTCATCATCTTAATGCGTGAACTTTCTCCCATACCTGTTCAGGTGGTACCCGAGAACAAAATGTGTCCTGCACATAGCTCTCTATGGCTGCTCGGGCGCTTGCCGTTAGGTCATCGGTGGTTGGGTCATCTTCCAACTCGAATTTGGTCCACACTACCAGGTGGATGATGTCCTTATCCACACCGTATGGCCAGTCGTTGTATATGATTCGGATGTCCTCTGTACAGTGAATTAGTCTTTCACGTGTTCTAAAACCAAACCCGGTGACCGGTGCCATTACCCTCGTATTCAAAAGGACCACCTCTTGGCTTGACATCTTCCCAATTACCATCACCCCAGCCCAGCCTTTCCTTGACCACAAACCTCATGACGGATGTATACTCCGCCTTGATGTGCGCCATGTATTCTAGATACTTGCGCAGTTCGCTGGGGACGCGCTGGAACCGATCGATCCGGTTGGTACCTATGGTTCACAAGTTATAGTTAGTGAGTTGAGTACATCACCAACTAGTAGTTGTACTCAACTGGTGATCTCCTTCACTTGCTCCCAATCCTGTCGGGTATAAAGGTGATCAGGGGTCGAGAGACATCGGATATTCTTTAGAGATTGATCACGTAGAAAGCTGGGACATTCGGCCGTCCATTGCGACCGAGGTAAATTGACGAGCCAATATGGGAGGGGTTCGGAGGGTACGCTGTGATTGTGGAAGTGCAGGGCCGCATCGGCATCGGCATCGGCATCGGTCGGTTTCTCGTCGAGTGTGCTTATCGGGGGCATTGATGGCCGCCTAAAGTTAAGCATCGCGAGTAGATTGAGTTCGCAACTGATCTACTGTAGTAAAAAAAATATGATACATATGTTCGAGTGTTGAGTGGTGAATCTCCCCCTTGACCCGACGTCACTCTGCAGTAGTGCGGAAAGGGATGAAGTTGGGACGTTTCTGGCAGTTGCTTGTCGATCACTTATCCACTGGCGATCTATTTTTGTATCTGACATATTACTGACATTGGAAATTAGTTCAAATATATGGAGTATGTATTAGACCGTTGGGAGCTCGTGGGATTTGTTTTCTCTAATTTGAACCTCAGACTGTGGAAGGGGAAAATGCATCGCACAGGGTATAGTGACACATCCACGTGAATGATACACTGCTTTCATCTATAGCACTATCGTGAGACCTAAACAATAGATAAAGCATGGGATCTAAAGCAGGAAAGCATGGAACTTTCATCCATATTCGACACAACAATCACTTGGAAGGGGAGAATTGCGTTATAGAAGTAGGATGAGAGAAAATAAGAATATCAGCACTTTCCTCACAGCTCTCTGATAATGGAATCATTCATAGAGATAATAGACACCCCGGCGGTCTCAAGTTCCCCCTTAACAGCATCCCAACCAGCAGGCACCACACACTTGGTTCCTTCCTCGATAACCCAACTGTTGAAACCAACCTTGGCAGCATCAAGAGCAGTAGCCTTGACACAATAATCCCCAGCCAAGCCCACAACAAATACATCCGTAACGCCTTGACTCTTAAGAGCCGCGGCAACATCTATGCTGACCGAATGTGCGTTGGTTCCATGATCGCAGTTTCCGAAAGCATCCGCAAACACAGAGTACATCTCAACCTCGGGACGCATGCCTTTGTGAACAACTAGATGTTCAGTAGAGATGTCAATCTCTGGGATAATCTCTGCGCCGGAGGTATCAGCCACACAATGAACGGGCCAGAGTTGCTGTTGTTTTGTTTCTGATTCCTTTCCTAGAGCGGGGTTGTTCACTGCGACGAATGAAGAGAAGGGCTGGTTGTCAGGCCCTGGATGGTTACTGGCAAATGAGATATGGTCCGTTGGGTGGTAGTCTTTGGTCAAGATGCGCGCGACAAAGCCTGGCTTTGCAAGTAGAGTGTTGATTATTGAGGCAATGTCGCGGCCCCCTTGCACGGCGAGTGACCCATGCTACTTTGCTTATTAGCATATATGGCATTATATTGAATTTGTTCAACTCACTGGGGGGCAGAAATCTTCTTGCATGTCTACCACAATCAGGGCTGACCTGACCGTACGATCTGTTGCCATTTTTGAGCTGGAAAGATATAGGAGTAGAGAGCTGGTGATGGAGGTTATGGACAGGATTATGGAGGGGTTTGAAATCTTTTAGGGATGGTAAATTCTGATTGGTACCCTATGAGAATGGGGCAGAGTCCTTATACGATAGAGAGATATCTAAAGAAAAAGTACATTGTGTACAACATTACGATAAGCTCCATGATATTTGTCTGGCAGAATATGAGCTCCCACTAGCTCTTGCATGTAGGCGGAAGAATCAGCGGTAACTCCATGACTAAGCCAGGGCACTAAAAAGGAAGCTTTTCAACTTTCACCAAACCTGCTCTTCTCTCTTACCTCAGGGCTACGGCCCCATAATGATTTGAATTGGATAATGAGTGATAACTACAAGGTATGTGTGTTGTGTTACCCTTTCCTCCCCTCAACCTGATGAATATATTATTGGAGCTGTCTGAGCTTTTGCTATGCGGATAAATTCATATACGCTTTTTTTCTGAACTTGTGTTTCCACCTCTCATGTCACCAACAATTTCACCTAAATCAGTCGCTAACTTGCCTCTGATAGTCAACAGAATATTGTAAACTCAAGAAACCCCCATGATCATCGACTCTTTCTCTCAAAAAAAAATACCTAGAAACAACAACCCCCCTTAGTCTCTCTCTCTCTCTATTATCAAATCATCTCCATAGTCTCCCCATCAAAAATGGCATATGATCCCCGCCGAACAAACTCGGGGACCTCAACTCCCCAACCTCCTCCCCCTCCCCCTCCACCACCAGAGACATCCACACAAGCCGACATGGCCGCAGCAGCCCAATCCCTAGAAACATCCAACCCGGCCAGCGCCGCCACAGACTCGTACAAGCTCAAGTTCTGCACAGTCTGCGCCTCAAACAACAACCGCTCAATGGAAGCCCACCTCCAGCTCTCCGGCGCCCCAACCGCCTTCCCCGTGATATCCTTCGGCACAGGCTCCCTCGTCCGTCTCCCGGGTCCATCAATCACACAACCAAACGTGTACAGCTTCAACACAACATCCTACAACCAAATGTACGAGGAGCTCTCCGGAAAAGACGAGCGTCTGTACCGCGGAAACGGTATCCTGAACATGCTCGACCGGAACCGCCAGCTGAAGTGGGGACCCGAGCGGTTCCAGGACTGGGTACCTGGTGTCCCGCGTGTCGACCACCTCTCCAAGGGTGATAAGGGCGCTGTCGGTACGGAGGGCGGTGTCGTGGATGTTATCATCACATGCGAGGAGCGCTGCTGGGATGCTGTTGTTGATGATTTGATGAATAAGGGTACTGCGCTCAATTACCCCGTTCATGTATTCAATGTCGATATCAAGGATAACCATGAGGAGGCCTTGACTGGTGGAAAGGCGATTCTGGATTTAGCCAATCGTTTGAACGAGGCTGCTGTTGCTGAGCATCGTGTTCATGGATCTGAGGGCTGGGAAAACGGGACTGGTCCTGCGCGCCAGAGCTTCGACGAGAAGGTCCCTGAGATCTTGGCGGATTGGCAAGAAAAATATCCCAATTTGCCGGCTCTGTGGACTTTGGCTTGGCTTTAGGTCCCCTGTCTATGATGCGATCTTCGTATGGATATCTATTTACC
Source organism: Penicillium sp. BW_162_3FA (assembly GCA_008931945.1). NCBI lineage: Eukaryota > Fungi > Ascomycota > Eurotiomycetes > Eurotiales > Aspergillaceae > Penicillium > Penicillium sp. BW_162_3FA. The sequence goes on from MUGJ01000059.1 coordinate 186,751, forward strand.
TACAGCCATCCTAAGAGAATGGTCTAATACCAATGATTTGCAGGTTCCATGTTATCCAGATGAACTGTTTTTAGCGAGTGTGGTCAAATATCGCATTATTTAATGCATGTTATACAATTAGAAAGGGGTATCGAGCGAAAAAGGAATAGCAACAAAACCAAAACCACTCAAAGACCCGGACTCTCCTCCTTGGGGCCCTTTTTATCTTTGATCCATTCATCTTCAACATCCATCCCCTCTTTGGGGGTGTGTTGAGCCGCAGCAAGTAGTACCTCCCTCCTCTCTCGATACCACTGATCGAGACAAGCTCTCCGCTGCGCCTGGGTCATCCCCTCAACAACGAGCGCAAACTCCGTAGCATCAGCGTATCCAAACCGCCGCGCCATACTACAGAACTGGCGACGTATGACATCCTCCGGGGGATGGTACTTGAATCGCATAGGTTCTTCCGCCGGCTGGGAGAAAGGCTGTGAGGACATGAAGACCTGACGGTCACCTGTCGTGTCATTTTGAGCCAGTTCAGCACGGCGACTGAGGTCTTCCTCGACACGCGAGGAACCGATTACTTCATTGTTGAGGTGGGTGTATTCCACGCCTGCGCTTGCGAGAATCGCTTGAACGGGGTCATGTTTATGTGGTGTTGGAAGACTGGCTGAAGGTTTGTGATCCTTTTCGTCATCGTCGCCGCAGATCATCGCCGCGAGTTGGCTCATTGCCTCATCTTCGGATTTCATTGGTCGGTTGGTGTAGTCGTAACCTTCTTCTTCTGCTTTGAGATCTATGTCGACAACCTCTACCCCCGCACGGCTTTCAGCAACATTTGTTCTGTTGACGATGTCGCGTAGAACGATGTTCGTGTTCTGATACCCGAAGAAATTCTTCAGACCAAAGATCTCACCCTTTTTGTCTTTGTTTTCTTGGACGCCTTTGAAATATCGACGCTCGGAGCTTGCGTTGTATCCAATGTTTGCCTGTTGCTGCTTGTAGATCTGTCGAGCGTAGACAATTTCTTCGATCGTGCCGGCAGAAATAAGCCGGAAGACTTCCACGTCGCGAAGTTGTCCTATGCGGTAGGCCCGGTCCTGGGCCTGCAAGTCGTAGGACGGGTTCCAGTTTGGATCAACGACTACCACTTTGTTTGCCGAGGTGATATTCAACCCAACACCACCAGCCTTGGTTGATATTAGGAAAACAAACTGTCGCGAGTCGGCATTGAACTCGTCTACAGCTTTTGCACGGTCCTGTAAACTCATAGATCCATCCAAGTAGCTGACGTTGTAGCTGGTATGATGAAACAGCATTTGCAACATCTTGAGAAGACGCACGCTGTGCGAGAAGATAAGAACCTTGTCTCCATTCGAATGCCACCACTTAAGTAGCTTCCGCAGAACCTTCCATTTACCGCAAAACTCAGGGTTCGCGTAGTTGACGATCGAGTCGCGCGAGCGGTAAAGATCTTCCCATTGTTCAGGCAGCGCAAGTTCCAGATAATCTCTGTCTTTTTCCTGCTTCTCTTTTGGGTCTACTCCTTGTGGGATCAGGATTGCAAGATGATTGCTGAGCTTTTGAAGCACATTAATAGCAGGGAACACATATGACTGCCAGGTTGGAGGGTCTCTATCGGGGATAAGGCGACGACAACACCAGCCGGCCTTCTTGCCCGATCCACAATCGCATGGTTCCGTAGATGTCTTGATATAATCGACAATGTCACTGTCAAGGAAATTCTCGTAGGCCTCCGCCTGTGTCTCAGTCAGAGGACAGAAGACAACGCGGTCGATCTTTTTAGGTAGTTGATCCGCAATCAAGGACTTCATCCTCCTGATGAAAAATTGTGGAAGCAAATTCTCAACTAGCTTCTTAGCTGTTCTCCGTGCTCTGCTGAGCTCGCTCAGGGTGGCATCGTGCGCTTGTCCGATCTTCAGTGGGTCCGATATTTGTGCCTTCCAGGTGCTTACCGGACCTAGAACACCGGGGTTTGTCCAGTTGAGAAGGGTCCATAGTTCTTCGTATTTGTTCTGGATGGCCGTGCCAGTAAGCCCTATCCGACATAACGCATTGATATCGTTCATGGACTGGGTAGTCCCCGACTTGCGCTCCTTGATCTTGTGGCACTCATCTGCAATCACGCAGTCCCATTCAATCATTTTGACAGCTTCTTTGTTGTTCATGTAAGTGGTGTATGTGGTAATCAGGACTTCCACCCTCCCTGACTTCGCCGCATCGAGAGCAAGATCCTTGTTATCCCCATGATAGCTATCAACATGCCACCATCCCCAGCGCGCAAACTCGGCCCTCCAGTTTGCGATAAGTGTTCCCGGGCACACGATGAGCGTGCGTGGATACCAAGCGCTGTCATCAGATCTGCGCATCTTTCGCATGCGCTTTGCGTCACGTTCGTCCCCGGTCTTTCCATAGGCAGCGGTCAAGAAAGCAATCACCTGGATGGTTTTTCCAAGACCCATATCATCTCCTAAAACACCACCCTTTTGATATACAAACAGCTCGTGGAGAAACGCGACTCCCTCCACTTGATACTGCCGTAACCACTGGGCGATTGGGGCGGGAATAATGCCCATCGAATATGGCAGTTCGATGTCCTTGTACTCCTGCTTGTGTGCGTTATCCGGAAAGGCAGGTCTTTCTTGCAGTTCTTCGAGCCGTTCATCATCGGAGAAATCCACATCATTGTAGGTGGGTGGTAGCTTCAGTCCGTGATCTTTCAGACGTTCATGCTTTTGGTCGAACTGACTGCGGCGAGTTTTGAGATATCCAGGCAAGGCATCTTCTGTCAGCTCATCCTCCGAAGCTACTTCGCCCCATTGTTTCAAGGGCCGCTTCGGCTGAGGCGTTGGTCGCTCTTGCTTTACTCGACCAACGATTGGATCTCCCCTGGGCATTTTCGCCTTTCGGGTTGCTGCGGCAGTTTGTTTCCGCTTGAGAGATTTGCGTTCTTTGAACTTCTTGTACGCCAGCTCGCCATCGTTGGCGTCTTCCTCATCGCTGTCCACGGGCTGGATCTTTACAGCGCTTGATGACCCCGAAAGAAGAGTACGCGTTGACTCTTGTTTAACCGGTGTAGCAGGCCCGTGTTGCACACCAGAAAACCTGTCTTAAGAGAATGTGAGCTGTCTGTTAAACGCGTCGAAGAGGTGTCATACTGCTAGTAGTTGGAGTCGCATAGTGCGTCACCTCCAAGTCGTCATCATCTGAATCGATGGTAATGGCCTCATCAGTGTTCTCGTTATCGGCCATTTTATCTGCATTTCTGAAAACAGAGCTCAAAGGGTGACACAGGGTAAGTTGAAGGGAGTACCAGACTGTCGCGACACGGTGGCTTACGGTAGACGATAACGGCCACAGAACGAGCTCGAATCTTTCACGCAAGATAGCTTCAATTGAACATTCTTTAATACAGAATTTGATACTCTGTTTCGTTTCCCATCTCAAACAGAGTTGAATCTCTGTTGATATTTCCTGAGTGCTCGGAGAAGTGGTTGAAACTGTCCATAGAGTTGTTCCAAGGAGTCACGTGCAAGCGAACCAGAAAAAAAGATGCTCTCATTGGTTTGGCATTTGATTCTTTGCATATGCGATAAAGCCAACGTGAGTCCGAAATAATATCCTACGTCTGTCATTGCTCAATCAAGACACGCCTGACTGACCAAAGCCCACAGAGGACACAAAATAAAGATTGACCTCCTGCTTGACATACCCTCTTTTCGCTCCAGACAACTCTCGTTCTTATCAGAACCAATCCGCAAAGATGCCGCTCGACACCTCGACGACATATCCCCTGACACGGCTGCGCCTTGACGGCCGCCGCTGGAATGAACTCCGTCTGCTCCAAGCCCAGATCTCAACCAACCCCGCTAGCTCCGGCTCTTCATACCTGTCCATGGGCAACACATCAATCATGTGCTCTGTCCACGGCCCCGCCGAGGGTCGCCGAGGAGATGGCGGCGGCGGAGCCGCAGGAAGTGGCCATGCAGTTGTGGAAGTAGACGTCAACGTCGCTGGGTTTGCCGGTGTCGATCGCAAGCGGAGAGCCGGTGGAAGTGACAGGTATGCACCCTCTTACGCTTTCCCATTACTTCCTCCTACCATATAGAGAGAGTTACAGGGACAGCAGACCAGATCCAAATCCAGCCAAGGCTAATCTCAACCTCCCCGGACTACAGACAATCATCACGAATCGCTACAACCCTCCGCGCAGCCTTCCAGTCTCACCTCCACACCTACCTCTACCCCCACAGCACAATCAGCATCCATGTTTCCGTTCTCTCTGCCGATGGCTCATTGCTCGCCGCAGCGATCAATGCCTGTACGCTAGCGCTCGTGGACGCTGGTATCCCCATGCCTGGACTACTTTGTGGCTGTACTTCCGGTATGAGCGGCAGCGCCTCTACACCGCGTGACCCGCGACACGACGAGCTTGATCCACTGCTAGATCTGTCGCTCCCAGAAGAACAGGAACTGCCTTCGCTCACTGTTGCGACGACGACGGCAGTGCCCGTTGGCGAGAACAATATGGATGATGATGAAGAGGCGATGAAGGTGTGTGTGCTTACTATGGAGTCTAAGGTGCACGCTACGTACCTTGAGACAATGTTGGCGGTCGGGATCGATGGGTGCAGTCAGATCCGCGAATTGTTGGAAGGTGTCATCAAAGGATCGCGCGGTTGAGAAAAGAAAAAGAGAAAAAGAGAAAAACAAAAAAGGAGGTTTCAAATGGGAAAATAGTTGAAAGTTGAAAGTTGAAAGTTGATACCCTTGTCTTACGTTTAATGTTACCACATGTGAGAGAATCTGCTCAAACTGCCTCACTAAGTTTTTAGGGGCCAATCTATAAATCTGCTCATATTGCTCTCATTAGGGCACATAATGTGATGCCCAGTTCTATTCTATTTCCCCTTCTATTTCTTTTGTTTATATTTTGTACTCCGTACTACTTTGTTTTTTATTTTGACTCGATCAACACAACACTCTCCCAACTCAGTGCTCCAAAGGTCCCCAGTCAAACAGTCGATCATGGATATGGATGGGATGACCATGGCGACAGCCACGTCAACAGCCTCGGCAGCTACTGCCAGCAGCACCGCAATGGACATGAGCGGAATGGACATGGGCGGTAGCTGCAAAATTTCAGTCCGTTCAATATCAATCTCAGATTCACTACTGGATTACTCACAATCATGGTCAGATGCTTTGGAACTGGTACACAGTTGACGCATGTACGTAGCCCAATAACCCCCTCTATACAAGCCCCAAAAACTAACCAACACAGGCTTCCTCGCCGAGTCATGGCACGTCAAGTCGCGCGGCATGTTCGCCGGCTCATGCATCGGAGTCATCTGTCTCGTCCTGAGTCTTGAGCTCCTCCGCCGTCTGGGCCGAGAATACGACTCGTTCATTGTTCGTCGAGCCCGTCTTCGACGTCTCTACATGTCCGACTCTCCTACTGCGCAATCCATCTCCAACGTTCCCCTGCGAAGCGAAGAAAACGCCACCAAGCCTTCCGACAACTGCTGCGGAAACGCAGACCCCGATGCTACGTTCTCCAGTGCTGAAGACGACATCATCACTCCTGTGTCGGGTACTTCCCAGAACGGAGCATCGAAGAAACAGGCTTCTGTCTCTGCTGCTGCGACGCAGGGTAATGTCACGCGTGATGTTGGCATCCAGCGCATCGAGAGACAGGAGGCTGTGCTTGCACCGTATCGTCCGTCGCTTGTTGAGCATACTGTGCGCTCTTTGCTTCATATGACGCAGTTTGCGGTTGCGTACATTATCATGCTGCTTGCCATGTACTTCAATGGGTATATCATCATCTGTATCTTCATTGGTGCTTTCCTTGGTGCATTTATCTTCTCCTGGGAGCCGGTGAACTTGAATCAGGAGTAAGTTGTTTCGTCCAGTGTGTATTAACCACATACATTACCATTACCATACTAACATGGGGTTTTCTCCTTCAGGTCAGATGCTACATCCGTTACTAAGTGCTGTGGTTAAACCAGTGTCTTTGCATCTTGTTTTGTCTTTGACCACACGCTCCAATTACGCTCGATTCTACCGCATTTTTAGCGATATGGTTTGATATCCCGGTATTTGTTTTCTCTTCCTCGGAAAGGTAGAGGGCAAGATACATTTTCTTACATGCACATTTATTGTTCCTTGTTCCTTGTTTCTGTGCATCGGGTGTATGCGCCTCGGGCCTGATCTCACCCATAATGCAATGACGTATGAACCCCTCTTGTCTATGCTATGTCAATTACTCTCTACTCAATTGGATTCTCATAATAAATGGAACAGATTCAAAGTAGAGTATGTATAGAATGAAATATTATTAATATCATATAAAACTTCCATCAGAAAAGGTGGAAACCTTTTCCACTAAGAAAAAAAAAACCTGCCGTCTCACGCGGGGTACGGTGATGTAGTTGGCCCACGGACCCGCGATCAAAGTCCTCGAATCACCACACATGTGGGGGTCTCTGCTTGGGAAAATGCAAGGGCGAGACTCGTAATAGGGTAATTTCGACGATCAATGTCGTGCTTTACGGTGATGGGCCTGAAATATGTATTGGTTGAGATACAGTTTCAGGAACTTTGGCTTTACGCCTCTATCTTACAAAGGGTTGAAACATACTTATTTTTACACTACTAATCCACAAATTGAACATCAAGTCCCCACGACAGAAAGGCATGTATGAGCTAGCTGGGTAGAAACTTTAGATTACAAGGCGCAAAAGGGAAAGCCACCTATGCTAGTCCCACGCCGCACTGGAGCATTGGGAAAGAACCAGGTTCATGACGAAAAGAAAGACGTTCATCCTCCCAACACCCAACTAAATCTCCATAATGAGCTTTTTAGTTGCCACCGCAGTTGACGATGGTGGGCTTGACAGCGGAGCGGATGGAGCCGGAGGAGGAACCGAGAGCCTCGATCTCCTTGACAATGTTCAGGGACTCAGCATCAGCGACCTCGCCGAAGACGACGTGCTTGCCATCGAGCCACGAGGTGACAACGGTGGTGATGAAGAACTGGGAGCCGTTGCTGGAAAAAAGAAGGGAATGTTTAGTATGGCTCTGTATGTGGACTAGCCGGAATACAAATCTGAGACTTTGAGACTTACGTGTTGGGGCCAGCGTTGGCCATGGACAGAAGACCAGGGCGGGTGTGCTTGTGGACGAAGTTCTCATCGGGGAACTTCTCACCGTAGATGGAGCGACCACCGGTACCCTATTCCGGTAAAAAAAAACCAAAGTCAGATACCGAGCATTGCAGCGATTATCAGGATTAGAAAGAGAAAAAAACTCACGTTGCCACGGGTGAAGTCACCACCCTGGAGCATGAACTGGGGGATGACACGGTGGAAGGAAGAGCCCTTGTAACCCTGACCCTCCTGGGCGTTGCAGAGCTCAGCGAAGTTCTTGGCGGTCTTGGGAACCTCGTTGGCGTAGAGGTTGAAGTTGATGCGGCCAATCTTGGCTAATGAGGGAATCAGCATCAATTTCAATTCCAATTAACGTATCATGATGTGAAATTGCCAAGCTTTAATGCTATGATTGAAAGCTGGAGGTCCAAGGCAGCGAGGTAAGATGGGGGCGGGGAGGCAAAAACTCGCTGCCCCGCCAGAAATGAGAATAACAGAGCTGATGGAGAAACTTACGGGTGGAGGAGCCAGCAGGGGCGTACTGGACCTCGAAGAAAGCGCTGGTGTTGGACATGGCGGCGGTTGATGAAGCGAAAGTTCGTGCAGCGGGGTGGAAAGAAGTGCAATTGAAGAGAGAAGAAGAGAAGAGGGAAGAAGGTGGGGTTATTGACCTCAGTCGGCAGAACATGGTGAGGGGCAGGGCGGAGCGGGTGAACTCGGGTGCCGGGCTACTTTGGGGTTAGCTTGTTGAGGTCCACATAAAGACCACTTGTGCACTTTCTGCCTGAGGCTCCACTTTGTAGCTTCTCCAGACTCTCCAGGGGGTAGAACATCACTGCTTCTGTTGCCTAATGATGTCGCTGAAAGAGTCTGAAACAAGGTGGAAATGCACTCTAACATTCACATGACAAGGGACCAAGCTCACTTACAAAGGTTATAGATTGATGAAGAATGCGAATTAAAGAAGTAGAAAGAAGGAAAAAACCGAAGCTCCATGCCAAAAAGCGTCTAGAGCTCCGTGATTATGTAATGTCTTCCGGGATATCCCTTCCGAACTAGCAGTCTTGGCTACAGAAGATATGCATCTATAAAGGGGTAAACTTGCGTTGATTATTGGTAATAGTCATTGAGTTGAAGATATACGGAGTACTTTCATTTCACCAGTATTCAAAATGCAAGAAAATAACAGCCTGGCACCAGCAAGCGATCGTGAGATGTTAAAAAAAGGTAACAAATCAACAAGAAATCAGGCCGAAAACCCTAGATGAACAATGGAAAAGGGCTAAAATAGAGTACAAAGAATAAGAGAGTATAGAAGAAAGAGAAGTGACGAAAGGGAAAGGAACCCCATAAATGCCACATATATCGGGACATCGTTTCGACGTTGTCCACTCGTTGCCATAGATGAATAGTCGCTGAAAAGCAAGGGGCAAAGAAGAAGGAATATAAAAAGGAATTCGAGCGCAAAGAAGGACAAAATGGGTAGCCCCCAGTTCGTGCCATGAGAAACAATGCATTGGATCAAGCTGATCACCGGAAGTCGTCTTCCTCGTCTTCCTCGTCAGCAACTACCGATGTGGCCTCGAGGCGCTGAACAAGGTCTTTAGTCTGCCGAGCGATCTCAAATGCAAGGGGTGGCAGTTTATTCGTGATTTCGCGCAATTGCTCAGGGGTGGTGGCGTCTTCACCCTCACCAGCAGTGGCCGTCAACCGGCCGCGGAACTGGTCCAATGCCGCGATAACCGGTTCAGACGTCTGCCGCAAAGCGATGTCTCCGCTGCGTTCGTGCATCAAGTGCTCTGTAGCGGAAACCACATTCGCAACGACGTTTGAAATGGCAGAGACGTGCGTTTGGACAGTATGCATGTTGTCCTCTGCTCGGATACTAGCCACCAGAGCTTGAATTTGTTGGACCATGCCATCCGTCTGGTCCTCAACATAGAGCTAAGATCACCTGTCAGTAAATCATTCGTTATGATATCATCCTTCTCGGGCCGACTCACCTTAAGCTCCAATATCTCGTGGTCTTCTTCCACATGTCCCCAGCCATGATTGAGATCATTGGTCACACCATTCTGTACAGGGTACTGAGAGTCATCCGGACGACTAATAGCACTGTAGACGGAGTTATTGCTCATCCGCTTTTGACTGGCAGACGTATCAAAATAGTCAGGGAATTGCCCCTGAGATACATCCGCTTCGTAATCGTCATCGTCCAACTCATCTACAGGCGATGGGTGGATCTTCACCGCCCGTATCAAGTCAACAATGGCAGTGCAAAGATGGGAGGCTGCCGCATCAAGGAGCGACACTGGAGATAGACCACTAGAGCTGGCGAAGTTGCGAGTAGCAGTGATCATATTGTTTGCCGTCGTAGACACCTGGCCCTTGACCTTTGCGCGCAGAGCGGCCGACCCATCCACTGGGATCGGGGCATATTCCACGTCCTGGAGAATATGACGGACTGCTACAATGACCATCTTGCTCTGGTGGAGCACGACGTGCGATTCCTCGAAGCGCGCAACTCGCAGGAGCTCGTCCACGGACACTTGGAACCTAGTAACGTGGAAATCCTTGACCAGCCCGTCGGGTTGCACCAGCTCATGCTCTTTGGCAACAAGACTTGTGTCGGGCCGCGAGTCGGCGAAACCACCGGACGACGTGCGCAGATGCCGCAGCTGCGCCTTGACCTTGGCGTAGCGGTTCTTCCATTCGTTGGAATCTGCCTCCAGTCTGTGAACCTCGTTCGAGAGCTGTTCTTCGCGCTCCCAATTGGAGTGACTCTCGGCTGAAAGGGTCTTCATTTCCATGAGGAAAGTCGATGCCTCACGGCGGACCTCGTCGGTAACTTGTTTCTGCTGCTGCAACTCTGCTTGTAAGCTCTGGTGCTGAGTCTCTAGATCAACATAGCGGGCTTGGAGACCCGCATCATCGACACCCCGGGAAGAGTCATTGAGCTGACTACGAAGGTCCCGTTCCATGGTCTCGTGTTCGGTTCGGACCCGGTCAAGCTCTAGCTGAAGCGAGCTGTTGAGATCCTCGGCTTTTGATACCTTGGTCTCAAGCTCGTGACGTAAATCGTCCCACTCCTGGCGTTCGTTATGACTGATCCCGGAGGAATCTGCATCTTGTGATGAGTGGGCCAACTCCTCATCCTTGGAGCGGACCAATTCTTCCAACTTTTCAATCTTATCTTGGAGAACCGATACTTGTGTCTGGCTCTCCACTAACATCCTTCGTTCGCTCTCACCCAGGGTCGTTGTAGTACCCCGTCGGCTCAAAACAGCATCTAGACCGAAGGCATCACTCCGAGCATCATCCTCGTCCTCTGGACCCATATCATCGCTATCCTCAACCATCGTACTTTTATTCGGAACCATAGTATTGCTCTGGAAAGACCGAGGAAATGGCCCATCGCCATTCATACTCGGTGGCCCTCCAAGAGAGCCATTACGTGGAGGAAACGGACTGCCCGGGGGACCGCCAGACGGGTACCCTCGCCCCATACGCGAAGGAGGCCCCCGAGAGGACTGCTGGGAGGTACGAGCGCTGGGAGGGCCCATATTGGGAGGCGGCCGGGGGCGGTATTCTCGGCTCGTGAAATGTGGGAATCGGCGCTCCAGCTCACAGAAGACATCGGTCGCCAGATCTCGGAAACGAACGTGGTGGAGCGCGGCAAGCTTTTGGCGGGCATGGTTGCGCTTTTCGTGGAAATCGTTGCGAGCGGGGAGGTAAGGAGGCACGTCTGGACGGGGTGGTCGTCCGGGAGGCGGCGAGGCCTGCTGCCGCCGGATCAATTCGTCGTAGACATCGGTAGAAAGTTCGTGGAACTGGGTTGGCGATAGTCGTAGCAGTTTATCCCGGGCTTTATTCGACTTGCCACGGTCGTCGCGGGCTGTGCCGTTGAGGAATCTTTTCAGGACCACATAATGCTGGCCCAGGATCTCCTCCATCTGACGATACCGTCTGCCATCGCGCGGGCCTTCTGCTAGTGTGCCGGAGCTAGATCTTGCGGCGACCGAACTGGGTGGGGATGGGTTGCCGCTCCGGGTGGAGGGTGACAGCGAAGGAGGTGGCCCACTGGGACTTAGGGGTGCGCTCGGGCTGCCGGAGGTCGGAGGTGTGGCTAGGTTGGGTCGCGATGATGGGAATGTTGGTGAGAATGGTGAGTCCGACTTTCCATACTGATTTAGTCCCGACCATTCACTACCATCGACAGAGACAGGTGACATGGCTTCCGAACCCCCATTCATATCAGGGTCAAACTGGGGATGTTCCAACTTCTCCACCAATGAATATTCAACGCTGTCCAAAGGGCCAGCTATCACGGACTCGATTAATCGATAAAGGCATTCACTTCGTTACGGCCAAAAAATAAGCCCCCCGTATTTCTCCACTAAGATTCCGATCTGAGACAGGCTGGAGGTGAGGAGTTGTGATTCGCCACGAGGTCGTCAAGTGTCGAATAATTCGAGTAGCAGAAAGTATCAGATCCGAAGGAGTGAAGGACACTGATATGGGGGGAAAGGGACAAGAAAGTGCGAAAGTGTGAGAGAGTACGAGTGCGAAAGTGGTTTTTAGTGTAGTTGAACTCTCCGGAGTTCCCTTACGACAATACCCGTTCAGGTTCCTTACTCCGTACAGCTCCTACATGTATCAATTGATGCATCTACAGGGATTGTATGCGTTGAGGATATGATTTCAGATCTGATCGGCCTAATTTTTCTTTCTTTTTTTTATTATTATTGGGGGCTTTTTTTTCCCACTTGGTTATCTGCATAATCCTAAACCAGCATTCCTCTAAAAGCTTGATCAATAATAAGATCAATACTCCGTAGTTAAGAAAAATTGGCTACGGAGTATACGATACTCGTATTCGATACCCAGGCACCTCTCCCTGCCAAGGACACGGGCCAAGGGGTTAATTCACAAGGGGCACACTACATAGTACACATGTATGGACTATATAGTTTGTTATAGTTATAGCAATATAGTCTGAAGTAGTTAACTATAAACATGTCAAATAAAATAATACCCAAAAACTTACTTTGAAATACATCTCTATATTATGTATGATGAACAGAAGCACCATACATCCATGGATACTGCTAGTATGAAAAAGAAAAGGGGACAATTCTAGGCCCTTGCCTGCCCCATAATTCTTGTACACCGTATACTTGGGTACTCCGTACCCGACAAGTCCCACCTGGTATTATTTGAGAAGGCTTGAAAACAAATAAATTCTTTCGGTCATATCTATAAGTGGAAAAAAAAAAAACCGAAACTAAGTGCAGCTAGAACGGCTTCAATCCCCGCATAAATGCTTTGAAGCATTGGTTCTAGGGCTCCCAGTGGGGATGCCTTCAGTAGGCCTCATTTGGATCTTGCCGATCCACTGGCATGGAAAATAATTCCTCAATACCGGCCCATCCGGACATCGGATAGCGTCAGTGATCGACTTTTTTCCCCTGTCAGTTGAGAAGATCTCCCATTATAATGCAGAGGCAAAGACAAGGCGAGTGATAGGTACGCCATAGGGTCTGCATTGAAAGTGAATGGTATCGGGAGAATCATGGGCCGTAGTCACACATTTACATTGGCCCACGGCTGCGGGCCAGGAGGAGCTGGTCATGTCATTCGTTTATTTGGAGGTCATGGAAAGGCCACGAGTGGCGCTAACGGCAGAAGACACGGGGGTTGAGGACCGTGTGGGGGCTGCGCTACGGTTGTGGGCCATGTGTGCCTTGACGAGATGACCGGCAGCGAGCGCAGAGCACAGACTGAGCTCACCAGCGAGAACGGAGGCAGCAATGATACGTGACAACTGGCGCGCATTTTCACCGGGGGAGGTGGAGTGAGCACCGCGGACACCCAGGAGGTCCAGCATAGCACCTTGGGCTTCAAGGATAGTGCCACCACCGATGGTGCCCACCTCAATGGAAGGCATAGACACAGCGATCTGGAGGTTGCCATTGTTGCTGTTTGGGAAATTATGATTAGCATCTCAAATGTTAAAAAGGCGGTGGATGATGAGGAAAGCTTACTTCTTCATGGTGGTGATACAACTGCTGCTCTCAACGTTCTGGGCAGGATCCTGACCAGTAGCCAAGAAAATGGCAGACACGATGTTAGAGGCATGGGCGTTGAAGCCACCCAAGCTGCCAGCCATCGCACTTCCGATCAAGTTCTTGCTAACGTTCAGCTCAACCAGTGCGTCGACGTCACTCTTGAGGACACTCTTGACAATATCACCAGGAATGATAGCCTCTGCCACGACGGACTTACCACGGCCATCAGTCCAGTTGATCGCAGCAGACTTCTTATCCGTGCAGAAGTTACCGGAGAGCGAGATGATGGACATGTCCTCGAAGCCACACTCCTTGTGCATAACGTCAAGCGCCTTCTCACAGCCCTTAGAGATCATGTTCATACCCATAGCATCACCAGTGGTAGTCTTGAAGCGGATGTACAGGTAGGTTCCGGCAAGAGCAGTCTTGAGACTCTGGAGACGGGCAAAGCGACTGGTCGAGTTGAAAGCTGCTGTAATGATACTCCGGCCTTCCTCGGAATCGATCCAAACCTTAGCAGCGGCAGCCCGGGCCAAGGTTGGGAAAGTTACACAAGGACCACGAGTCATGCCATCGCCGGTCAGAACAGTCACTGCACCGCCACCAGCGTTGATGGCCTTGGAGCCACGGCTCGTACTAGCCACCAAGACACCTTCGGTAGTGGCCATGGGGATGAAGTAGTTTTGTCCATCGATGTTGATAGGACCGGCGACACCAACAGGAAGGGGCAAGTAACCAATAACATTTTCACAGCAAGCACCGTGGACAAGGCCATAGTTGTAATCCTTGTAAGGGAGCTTGGAGCCCTCCAAAACGGAAGTAATAGCAGAGGTAGTAGGAGTCCGGGAGACCACAGATCTGCGGATCTTCACAGCACGAGTAAAGGCATCAACACGGCTCATCAAGTTCTCATCCTCCATGGACTTCTCCAGCGCGTAACCAGGAAGTTTTCCGCGAAGGGAAAGATCGATCAGTTCCTCATCGGTAAGGATGGGCGCACGCTTTTCCTTGAGCAGAGCCTCGCATTCTTCCGCAGTCCTGGTTGACTGTTGCTCATTGGGTTCAAACTTGGGGTAGACCTTCGGTGCGGCCACGGGCTCCGCGGGAAGAGCGGGGGCAGTCTCGGGGTCCTTGATACTCCAACGAGCAGCATTGAAAAGGTAGCCGTTAAGGATGATGCTGAGAGTCAAAGCGGCGATGATCCACTTGCTGATGATAGGGTCCTCGACGCTCTTGAGCAGACTTTCAAGAACCTTGCCACCAACGGCATCCAAGAACTGATCGGTGTACTCGATATCAAACGAACCAGAGTCGGCAGGGGCTGCGTAGTGGATGGAGGGGTACTCCAACTTGTACTTGATCGGGGAAAGGATGGTAACAATAGTCTCTTGCTTCTGGCTCTTGGCAGCCACATACACAGTGTCTAGGCCGTTCTCTGCCACCTTGAAGGGATCAATGGGGGTAGGAGACAGGAAGCTGGAGAAACGGGAGAGCAGGCCACCGTTGCCGGTGTTCCGGAAAGGAATGGCCGACATGTTCACAACATTGATCAAGATCAGACCACCAACCATGAGAATCTTGAACCGGCGCACGTTGCTGGACTTGATCTTGCGACCAAAGATGCTGGTGTCCGCCTCGCCAGATCCGGCGCTAGGCCAGTCATTGCTAGAAGCGACATTCTCAGCAACAGTGTGAGTAATGCCATCCTCCTCCAAGGCCTTGCGAAGCGCCACGTGACGCTTGATCCGAGTGATCTCGAGCTTGATACAGAGAATGGTGGTATAGAAGGTGAAAAGAAGCACGCAGTCAAAGAACAAGATCAAGGCCGCGAGGAAGCAGAACTGCTGGAGTCCACCCTGAACGCCAGAGGCCGCACCCAAAGCCAAGAGACCAATCTCAATGCAGTAGTGCTGAACGATCTCGAAGCCTTGGTCCTTGATCGCAGCTGCGATGGAGTCCTGAATGGATCGCGGTGTGCTTGATGCCAGCGGGCGAGGGGCAGCACCAGGACCAGGTCGGCGATTGTCCACGGAAGCTTTCAGGACGGCCCGAGTAAACATAATCGGCTTCTCGAATCCAATGGTAACAACCAAAAATGGGAGACCTTCAGACAGCAGGAGGAGGTTGATAGGCACACCAAGTTTCGTAGTAACGTGTAGACCAAAAAGGAATGCAAAGGTACCAGAAAGGAGGACGGTAGCCGCAAGCCAAAAGTTGGAGCCCAATCGTCGCATGGAGAAGAAAAGTGAGACAAAGCTCAGGTGCATGGAGAGGTAGCCGAGAGCCATGATAACAATATCAATGGTTTCCGCGTGCTTGATCAGATCCACAAAGGAATTCCACGCGTCCGCAATCCAGAGCTTTACAGCTCTGCGAGATCCGTAGGCCGGTCCACGAGCAGCTCGCATGATCCATTTCTTGGATTCCTCCTCATCCTCATCCGTGGATGGGGTAGGGATCTCCTGCACAGCCCTCAACAGTTCCGAGACTTGGTCAAAAGGCACGGTGTAAACCAGGGAAGCATCGTGGGTAAATTGCGAGAAGAGGTTCGGGGTGTAAGGCACCGAAGCAGCGGAGATATTGGCAGGAATCGGGACATCATCAGCTGCGGGAGCAGTTGAATCAGAGTTGGTGGAATCAGGGAAGATGAGGGTTGTCAGAGCCAGGTGCTGGGCAGCAGGCTTCTCGGTCTAAGATTTCATTGAGTTAATATTTCTTTCTCGGCACATAAAAAGAAGAAAAGGTGGGAAATGGGCTCACCTGGGAGTCAGTCCAGGCGTCGTCCGCCTGCCACTTCCACGAAGTTGATTCACCGAGTCGCAGATTGCGGCTTCCCTGGAGAAGAGCGTCGGCGTCAACCTGTCCCGCGACACTTCGTGGGTCTTTAGAGGTATCAAGTAGGCTTCCTTCGAGGAGACCCACATAGGTGGTGCTAGCAAGGATTGCAATCACCACGAGTGTGTGAATGGGGTGCACACAGGCCCGGCGAGAAATGGATTGGAGGCCCGATACAATCTGACGACGGATCCAGCTGGGTTGAGTTTCGCGCTCTTCCTCTGTTGAGCGAAGGCGTTTGGAGATAAACGAGGTAGCCATGGTGACGAGTCGCGGAGGAAGCGGTGAGGACGTCTGTTGAAGGCGTTGAGGGGGTTTTTAAGACGGTCCGCAAGGACCAGAACCTGCGAGGAAAGCCGTCGTGGGATGATGTCTTACACCAAAACCAATCCGGAGGGGGAAATCTTTGAATTAGGATATAATTCTATGACCGCATGTGGGCTGCACAAGTCGGTGCTGAGGGACTGGGCAGAGTTCCGGGCTATTTTTATTTTTCTCTTAGTCAGAGTCACCAATATCCAGATCAAAAGAAGACATACCGAGGGGAAAAATCGAGAAACTCAAGGCACAGCCCTTGGAATTGGAGGTAAAAGGGAAAAAAACTATGGGCCCCCCTGAAGGTAAAATAATAAGTTGCCCGAGACCGCTGGAATTAAGTATCGCCGACAACGGGGGTCGCCAAGCCGCCAACCAGTGGGGAATTGCTCGGGTTTCCTGCGAGGTAATTTATTTTCTTGGAGAGGGTTTTTGGTATTTTATAAAGAGAAAAAGAAACAAAGAAAAAGAAGAAAATAACATTTGAAGAGAGGGGTTGGAGAAGAATGGATAGAACAATATAATATCAATCTGACATACCTTGAGTACATTCATGGCTACATATGTAGTATTACCATCCAGGCTACATTATTTAATACAGAACCTGCATATAGTGGCTTAAGGATAGCAATATTGAGGAATATTTATATAAAGTACCACGAGCGTTGTCAGTATATGCAGTATGTAGTACCCTTGAGAGAAAACTTCCAAATAAAAACTCCCGTACAGGGTGCCTCGTACAATGTACAACCCAAAGCAGCTGGAGCTATGGGATGTACCGGCATTTGTTTATCTCTGATACGCCTTCTTTTTTTTATGCATTGTCGATCCTTTTCTTTTCAACTCTAGTCAAGTCATGCGACACATACAACCTTGCTATCTTGACTGAATTGAATTCTATTAAATTCTTTTGAATCTCTTCGGGAAATCATATTTCTCTAATCTTGTCTTTACGTGAGAAAACAGAATGTGGGAGAGAACGATCAGCACAGACTCCACTCATTTTCGTCCAGGGTTACTTAGCCCTGTATTCAAATGAGGGTATGTTCCGTCCACGTCAGCCACACTGCCCTTAGTCTGAAGAGGAAAGTCGAAAAACCTACGGAGTAGTCGATGTCCAATCTGCAACTCCAAGTCCGAAAAAGAGTCCACTCAATTTCTCTGCCAGTGAAACGGAATCCACTGGGTGGAGCTACGGAGAAATCTGATAAAAATCTGATAACTCTGAGTCAAATCATCTTCTCGGATTCACCCGACGCAGACTCCATGTATCCATAATAAACTCGGTAACCGAGCTTGCCAAGTTAAAATGAGAAAAAGATAAGATCGTTTACTCGGTGAATCCCGACTACTCCGGTAAATGGGAGTTTGCAGAACTTCTTACCTCGGCGCCTTAGGTGCCCCGGATGCCTCAGGTGGCTTTCCCGTTCCGTGTCAGTGCTCACTCACCTCTTGCTCTTTTAGGTCACTGAGCATGGCTCCTAAGCCGTGGACCCCCGGGGCACCTCCAGCCCTAGAGCACCTGGGCACTCACCAAGCATTATATAATCCTGCAGACCTGGGCGCCCAGGCCGAGGTTACATTTAGGCAGCCTTGCCCCCAGGTGGCTGCTTACTGCGTATACATCTTTCATCGCGCTCGTTTTCGCTTAATATACGGAGTGATTCTGATTAATCCATTGCCTTGAAAATGAGATTTTATTTACGGCCGCATCTAACGTGTATCTTTCCTATTCCATATCATGGCTTCTGGTTTCTATCTTGCTCCGCTAACGAAGCAAGGGCGACGTCTCCCGATATATCGACAGCGGGAATGATGTTATCAATCTTCTTAGTGCGAAGCTTGTCTAGGTCCCTTCTACTTATGTAAATATGTGTATTGGCATTAAGTGGTTCTGCACGGTGATAGTGATAGTGAAATCCTGCTAAATGCCAAGTGCATATGTAAGATGTAAAGCACCCAACCTTGGAATATTGTGAACAAAGCAATTATTTAAAACCTGCATTTGCTATTTGCTAGTTTGCCTATGAAATGTTATCCAAGGTTACATATAGAAAAGTCGCCTGCACAGCTTATGCTACATTCGTATATGCCTAGGAAGACATCAAACATGACATAAAAGCACACCATAGGGTTCTCACATATAATATCCCCGATACCATTTTGGTCTTAATAGATTAGATTATAAATCCTACGTCCTTTAATAACAGAGACCGCATAATCGGCAGATTGTTCTTGTTCCATACAAATAAAGACCCCACCAATAGTCCCATTTTGTTTCCCTATAGCATAATGCTCCCATGGAAATATTATTAAAAAAAAGTAAACTATGGACCTGTCAATCATGTTAATGTAAAAACTCTCGGGTTTTCTTGGCTGTAAGAAAATTGGCGTCAGCTCAAATCGAACTTCTGAGAAGCGTCAACTTCCGTCTGTCCATCCTCACTACTTTTCTTTGTCCTTTTCCACTCCGCGCCTATCGCACCAACAATAGGATAACTGATAATACAGCACACATTACCTAGGTAGAGAACATTCTCGGAGTACCTCATTATATGCCTCGAGTACCCTTATTACAACCACCGAACTATTTCGCTCTATAAACCAGTCTTTACAGTAGAAGCGGGAAGAGAAGCAAGCGGGAAGAGAAGCTTTAATATAAAAGCTATTTTGACCGGTGCTGCACATGGTTGTTTCAGGGCCAAGAATTCCGCACCTACTCATTGCTCGTTCACCTTGTGCAACTACGCAAGTCGTGTCGACAATATTTCAATACAAGACGAAATATCTCGAATGGTAAGCCGCTCAGGGTCTCCTTCCAATGGAGTAGTAAATCAAGGTTCGGCCATTGCATCAACCCAAAAAGAACTTGATACATGCATGACGCATTCGCCCGAACGCCACTAATACTTATTCTCTAACCTTTTGCGCGAAAACTACACTACAATACGCATCCGATTATTTGAATCAACAACCCCCTTCAGCCTAAGCGACGACCCTGAGCTCAACTTGATCAGATCGAAGATCATGTGGGACTACCTAGTTATAGGGTGTCCATACACTTCTTGATTCATGCTTGGTGATTCCGCTGGAGACCTTCCCATCCCTCGCCTTCATCTCCATGCTTAATCTCGCCTTGGGCATTATCAAAGGCGGAGCACTTCTTGTTTAGGCGACCATGGGTGGGATGAAGATTTTACTAGGAGAAATCTCGACTTGACACACACCCTTCAACGGTATTATACTAGATAATTTACCCATATTTTCTAGGTATGCAAGAAACTTCAAATAGATCAATGGATAGTATTCTTCTAATCCGACCGTGAGACTAACCATCTTCTCTCATCTTTGACAGATCAATTGTTTAGCCACAGTGCGAAGAGTGCAGAGTTCTAGCACCAGTTATCGAAATGCTCATGTGAGGGCCTTCTATAAGGATTCGCCTATGCTAGGGCAACAACATTGCAGGAAACTATCAATCACCTAGTTAAAGATGCTCGTGGCTTATATTATGAGAAACTGCCTACTTTTAGATCTTACTAGGTCAATTCCTACCTAAAGCTTTTGTGGGAGTCTAATAAAGGGCCACTTAAAATGTGTATATATGTAATAACCAGATAGTCGCGGGGTCACATTGGAGTGGGATGATGAGTGCCGCTGCCTCGAAGCCAAACAATTGAAACAGACATTCATTGTCATTAGCATAAAATCCTTTGCTCCAGAAAATAATGATAATAATAGTAAGGTTACGGTGAATCTTTAGGGAATTTGTGTGACAAATATAGACAAGATAGTTCAAAATCAGAGGTATCATGTATTCTGTGGATAGGGCCTCTTATGGCAGGTGACCAGGATGGAAAAATGCAAACAGAGCAATCTTCAGGAAATTAAAGCGCTAAAGAGGGTCTTTGTTCTTCATTTTTCCCTCACAGATTCTAGGGGGTCTTTTTTTTTTGTTAGTTTCGACTCCGACGGCGAAGCGCCCAGGGGCCCCCAATCAGCCAATGACCGTGCTTACTGAGCCAACGGACCTGCAGACCTGCAACATACTTGCAAGATTTGAAGATCGAGCACCTCAAGTCATGCAGATGTCACGGCTACGCGCCAGGAGCGGAACCAAGCATGTCTCGAAATACTCCGTGACTCTAAATATCTCCCGAGAAAAGCCCTCTCACCCAATCATTCCCTGCTTTGTCTAGAAGCCAGGGCATTGGGCCTGTATCTCAGTCTATTAACAGCTTTGATTGTAACGATGATGGTTTGGTATCAGACTCGGAGCCTCTCCAATTAGACGCACAAGACTCGAAGTCAGACAATGGTTTCTTTATGTGTAACAGATTCCCTTGAAACCTTTTCATACCATTCTTATCCTTATTTTTGTTGCAGCCTGTGGGGTGTTTCGGTGAAAGACCAACAATTAACCCATTGTCCATTCACGCCTATTGTCATAGATCAATCATCCCAATGATTCTATTCATCTCAACAAAGCCCATTGTTGCAGCCTTCGACCTGGCCGCTTCATCGATCTTCTACCCTCAATAAATACGGCACTTCCCTCTTTATCATCCCCACTTCTGTTCCATATCTTTACGATCAAAGAAAGAAAACACTGCAATCCCTACTCGAGTTGACGCCGCCGGCCGCCGTCCACTTCAAATCTACAAACCCTCATTTTTGCACCCTTTGACCTCAAACCCTACATATCCAAAACCACTATCACGATGTTGATCATCCTATTGATAGTGCTCCTTGCTCTATACACCCCAACACAAGCCCATTCTTGGGTGGAAGAGCTCACCCTCATTGCTCCAAATGGAACCTTCGTCGGCACCCCAGGATATGCGCGAGGGAACTACCTGCGCACGACATCGGGCTTTAGTGACACTACCATGACCTACTTGATTCCACCCAACACAAGAGCAAATGTGACTCAGATTCTGCCAACCGACAAAATGTGCAAAGACACCCAGCAGGACCAGACCCAGTCAGAGGGAAGCCCTCGGCTTGAAGCCAGCGCTGGCGCGGCAATTGCCCTTCGCTACCAGGAGAACGGCCATGTGACACTTCCCCAGAACCAGCCCGGAAAGCCCGCCAACCGTGGAACCGTTTACGTATATGGCACCACACAACCCAAGACCGGTGAGAAATTCCTTGATGTCCATGGGGTCTGGACCCAAGATGGCACTGGGGGTGATGGACGGGGTGTGCTCTTGTCGGTGCAGAACTACGACGACGGCCGTTGCTACCAGGTCAATTCAGGGCAAATCTCAGAGACTCGACAAACGAAGTACACCCACACAGCAGATCCGCGGATGGGAACAGACCTCTGGTGTCAGCAGGATATTCAACTGCCCTCCAATTCTCCCAGTGGGAAGCCCTACACACTCTATTGGGTCTGGGACTGGCCCACCGCTGCCGGTGACGATTCCACATATCCCAATGGAAAGGCCGAGATCTACACAACTTGTATGGATGTGGACATGGTGAATAAGGTCGGCAAGCAGGCAATCAAGAGCGACTATGAGACTGACCAAGATCTCAACAATGCTGCAATCCCCTCGCAGTTTGATGCACTCGGTGGTGCGATATCTTCTCAGCTATCCGCCCAGGCATCCTCTCAGCCGACCACTTTTGTCACATCGTTAGCTGCGACAGGGGTTGAACCTAAAACAGTCACAGTGACAGATTGGGAAATCAGCACCAGCACTGTATTTATGGCTGGGAGTCAACCCACATAAAATGAGGTTGAAAGACCCAAACACTCCAGATAGGACAATGCGACTGAAAATCTGAATGAAATGACAACCCTTTTGTTCCATCGTAAGCTAGCTATCCCCTTGTAACCTGAATCAATGTATCAGATGCCCCCTACATACATAAATGAACCTGAAGGCATTGAAGTAGAACAATTCCATATATAGCCTTCAGTCCCAAACAGGAATAGACGAAACCAGACTTGAAACACGCTAAGGTTGGGTAGCACGTGATTGTCGACGGGTTCAAGCTTCACCCATTCACACACGCCCAACTCTGTGACTCTTGAGCGGCTGCCTTGCATATCGGCTGATTCCTGCTGCTTCCTTTGCTACAGTCCATCGGGATAAATCATATTGTCCCAACAACCAACAGCCCCCGACCCCAAAACCCACCTACGCGCTGATCGTTACTCCGGTACCTACAACCTAGACAGGTATGGCAATCTCCGAGCATTCACTTGCGAGTCTATTTCTCCTCAAATTTCCCATTTCCCATGTGGCCTTGACCTAATCCTTGTCACCGTGCGGTCTGCACATTCTTTCCCGCATAAGCGCTGTCCCTCCGTTGCATTTGTATCTGACATTGGCACTTTCTGCAGTTTTCTGCTATATTTAGCAATTCCCTGCCCTCGAGATCGCGGGACAAACGGCTGGAACAACGGTCTCGATTTCGCCAATCCCACTTTGAACGTATACTCTACTACGCAAACCTTGCAAAGTCGCTGGCTTTTTCTCGTTGATACCATCTTCTCATCGTGATATCTTCCCCGTCGCGGTTCGGCGTTCCACTCGGACCACATTTGCCCCCCCTCCCTCGTGTCGTTTGCCGATTACCCACCCATTCACCGTCCACCACACCGGAGCCCCTTGGGATAAACATCCTTTTTTGTTTGGCTCGAAAAGCTTGACATTCAAGGACTGCCCCTTGTTTTGAACCACACGGACCTAAAATCGTTTTTGGCCCCTTACGACTTTGGCGCTTGCTATATCGTACCTGCACCCAGTATCTCCTCGATCTCCGCTCACAATATATACCTCCCTTGTTCGAACCGAAGGAACACCCGCTGTCTGCGACTACAAATTACAATAACTTGGACTACGTCAATCGCAATGCGAAACTAGATCGCCAACCACGCGACCGATGAACAACCCCACATTTCCTTTTCTGAGATCCGCCCCGTTATTCCTCATTCTGAACCCAATTCCGGGTCTTTCTCTATGTCAACCATGATGTCCTCTCCCACATCATCGCAGAACATTCTGTCCACAAACAATCTCTCAGTGCTGCCACCCATCCTCACCGATGGGACAGTGAAACGATCATCGACGCATCCCAAGGATCGGCTTTCCACCTATTCCAATGTCTCGCTTGCATCGCAAAATCGTTCGCGCCCAGGCTCCCATGTCTTCCCTATTTTCCATACCAGCCTTCCATATGCTCTTGTGCGAGACTTCGCCTACCCGTCCACCCACCCCCTCCATTACGGGCCTCCCCCTCCTCGTGCCTCCGGGGTCTCCACACCGGCAAGTGAACATCGACGCCTCTCTGATCCACCACCTTCGTGGGATATATCGCGGGGATGGTCAACAGGCCAATCGAGCACAGAACCTCAGATTAGCCATGTCCACCAACAGTTGCCAGCCATGTCCTTTGGGGATGGACCGCCATACAGCGAGGATGAAGACCTGCATAGCCCAGTTGTGACCTCGCGTCATCGCAAGAAGTCTTCTGACATAAATGGTCTTGTAGATGAGAGGGTCATGTCTGGAACTGGCCAGGCGGTTAGCAATGATCGCGGGATGCTCGTTGGCATTAACGCCGATGGCAGTGAGACTTATTATGTAAATGATGGTGACACGTCAAATGATGGGCCAGGCGGTGAGTATGTGACATATCCGGCAAATGAAGGGCGCTATTCAATCATGGGATACAGCGCCCCAGGCGGCCAGCAGGGCTATGAACATGACCCTGGCTTTGAGTCCGAAGATGAAATCCCTGGTGGAAACCGATACTCTAGAGACTATCAGTTTGCCGTTGGCTGCCCGGATGAAGAGATGCATGGAAAAGCCGTTGCACTCTTTGACTTCACACGAGAGCATGAGAATGAACTGCCTCTTACCGAGGGCCAGGTGATTTATGTTTCATACCGGCATGGTCAGGGTTGGCTAGTTGCAGAGGATCCCAAGACCGGGGAAAATGGTCTTGTCCCGGAGGAGTTTGTGCGTCTTCTGCGAGACATTGAAGGCGGTTTGACGTCCTTGAACGGGGAACCGAACCCTGAGGTCACCGGGACTGCAGATGTCAATCTAGGCTCCACCGAGTCTGACCAAATATCTACGCCTACCCAGGTAGAGCAGCAGCCTGCATCTGGCGTGAACGCCCAGTCTGAAAATAAAGCCACCAACGGCAACGGCAATACCCCAGCTGCAGCCTCAACGGAAGACGCAGATGCATCTCAACCTGTGTCGGATACTAATATCCCGGTTGGTAAAGCGGCGGAGGACGCCGATAAGCGCTCTAGTACGGTGAACAAAACCTGATCCAATCGAACATTAGCCCTGAATGGCTTTGTTCCATACAAAACCTTGGCGGTGCTCCGTGCACGAATCTTTTGGAGAGATGGCTTGTCTGTTTCAAGTTGCAACCCGCCATGAAACTCTGACAGCCGATAACCAAAGCTTGGCACCCTCCACTTTCCTGTGACTTGGAAGATTTCAGGCATGAAACATATATAGCTGGCTCGCTATATGAGTTGTTTCGTTGATGAACACTCAACCAGCACCTTGGTGGATCACCCGCCAAACCCGAACCACCCAATCTCCGAGACCTTTCCAGAGCTCCATCTCAAGAGGTCTTTTTTTCTTTTCTTTCACCCTTCTCTTCGGACGCTTTCGTCAGATATAAACCCTCCTCTTTCTTTCCACCCTCATGTTCAACCCATCTTCCCGCGATGAATCATTACCGCAAGTTCCTCTTTATTAACGTATATCATCTCTCCTTCACGATTCCAATTCATGTCTTCTAATCATACACATCGGGGAAACATAACCTGGGATTGAAGAGGATTGAGGATCCTCTTACTACATACCCCAAGTCTTTCGCCATATTGTCGCCTTATCTGTTCTGTCTTCCCTCCATGTCTCTTATTACCCCCTATCGTCCGTCCTCCCTCTCCTGTATTTAGTTCCCTTCAGCGCAGCCGTTATACCAGCATCAATGAGCATCAGCATAATGCCGATTCAAATTTATTCAATTACCACTTATCATAAGATGTATCCCTAATTATATATAGAAAGGTCTTCTGCACACATGTGCAGTTTGTGCTTTTTACTGCCTCTATATATATTCAGAAAAAAATAACACAAAATACCACCCAAAAACACACCACAAGGCCGCGTAGAGGTAAGATCTAGGGTCGAACAAGGGAGGGCAGGGAGTATATCGTAAACAACATACAAGTATGAGCAATGAAGAAGCCTTAATGTATGTCTAAACATCGCCGTACTGCTTATGAATAAAGCACATCTCGATGTATCATTCTTCGGTGAGGTATGGACAGTTTGCTTTTCAGCGCCACTAGCAAAACACCAAATATGCGGAGATCGGGCATGCCCAGCGCTTGGGACACGTATAGAAGAAAAATTGTGAAGGACGACGCACTTTTTTACGCGAAGTAAGATAAAAGCAAAAGTTTTTGCAGCCTGCTCTGCTATAGTGCAGATATACCTAGGGAACCAACTGGAGAAGAGAACAAATGGGAATGGAAATGGAGTATACAAAAACAGCAGAAGGAAGAAGAAATAAGAAAGACGTAGTCAAATCTGGAATTCTGAATGCTAAAATCATGGCCACATATCGCAAATGTAAGAAGCGAGCATGGACTCAGCGGGGGAAGAAGGAGAGTGATAACGAGTTGCTTTGCTAGCTGATTAACCAAGCAAATCGTCAAAGGCCGAGCTAGATTGCTGCTTGTGCTGGGGCTGGCTGGGCGTGGAGGAGGTGCTGGAGGGAGCTGGAGCGCCCCAAATGCCGGCGCTAGCTTTTTCCTTGGCCATGCTGGCAAGGTTGGGGCCCTTGTTTGTGCCGGTGTTGGATTTCTGGATGCCGGCGCTGGCGCTGGCGGTCGACCACAGCGAGCCGAAGGCGTCACCTGAGGGCTTCTTTGCTGCTGCTGAAGCTGGCTTGTTCGCTGTGGTGGGGGAAGCCACGGAGGACATGGAGGGGGTGGCACCGTGAGAGGATCCAGAATGTTGGGGCACGTTGACAGAGGTGAAGTAGTTGGGTGTGGCAGCTTGGTAGCCGGAGGGCTTCTGCTGTTGCATTGGGGCCATCTGCGAAAGGGGAGTGGGGATCCCGCTGGAAGAGGGGGTAGGAGTGGCCGATTTGAAGCCAACTAGGCCGTTGATGTTGGCACCCTGCGAGGCCGAGATTGGCTGAGGTGCAACGAATTGGGTGTTCGAACTTGTGCTGGCAGTGGAAGCTGGAGGGGGGATGCCGAACTGGTTTGACGACTGAGTAGGCTGAGTAGCTGGGGTTGCCGACTGGAAGTCGTCAAAGTCGTCGTCGTCGGCCGGGGTTGGGTCTAGTATGTTGAGAGCACTGCCGGCAGGTTGTTTGCCAGCTGAGGTGGAAGCTGTGGTAGTGACAGGCTCGTCGTCGCCAAAGTCGAAGAGGTCCGCTACAGGCGCAGGAGCAGGCTCTGGCTTCTTTGCTTGGGGCTTCGCCCGGGCGGCAGGCTCACGCGGGCGTGCGGGGGCATCTCCCTCGTCATACTCGTCATACTCTTCGAAGCGGTTGGGCCGGCGTCCGGTGTCCTGGAAATCAACGCCAGCTTGCCCGCCAGATTCCCCACCAAAGCCACCGCCGTCACCGTAGACACCTCCGCTGTATCCACCGTACCCCATACTCTCGCTACCAAAGCCTCCATAACGGCCCGAGCCCGAGCTAGACATGCCTGATCCGGCACCCATGCCACCTTCGAAACCACTGAACTTGTTGCGGTTGTTCTTGGCCTTCTTTCTTTCGGTCCGAATCTGATCCACATCACCCAGCAATTTCACCAGCTCGGACGACCGGTTGCGCACATTGATACCCTGGTCCTTGCCGTTCATATCAATGTAGTGGAACTGCCGGAGCATCCGAATCAACGACATGTGGGATCGTGCATCATCGACGACTCGTTCGGAACCGTTCTTGACAAGGAATTCAAGGAGCTGGAGACTCTATAAATTGGAGGGAAAACAGCGTTAGTCATAGCACATCCGCATAAATAACCATGCTTCTCTTACCTTGTAGATCTGTCGCCATTCCTCTGCAGCCTTGTCGGTGAATCGCTTGTAGATAAGGGGCATGATCTCATTGAGCAATTGGCTGTAGTAACGGAAGGTCAGCGCATGCGCCTTGGTGTGGGTAAGATCGGGCAAGATGGACTGACTAGCTATGCGTTCCATTGGCAATATCCTGCATCAACGTAGTCGAGGCACCCCAGGGTTCATTGTTTGTAGCTTCCCGGACCTGACTTGTGTAAGCGTTGGATCGCATAATCTCCTCATCTTCACCCTGCGAAAGGCCATGTTGGTTCGCGCAGAGGCGATTGCGTACGAACCTTGGATTCCATCTCGGTATAGTTCATGACAGCTATGACGGAATCAAATCAGTTCCCGCAGATTGTAAGACACATGCAAGCTGGTTCGGCTTTGTTCACAACACACTCGGACCAAGCGGAATTCAAACTTACCATTCTGCACCTTGCGAACACCGGCCTTGAGGTCATACAAGGACATGTTGCTGACCTGGTCTTTGAGGTTGGAGAAATCCATGGCGAGGGGTGACTGCTAGGCGTCAGGACAAATATGGGGAAACGATGATCTAGTAAAAGAGATAGTAGCAGCACAGGCAATTGGAAGCCTAGCACAGAAAGAATCAGAAATCCCTCAGGACTAACGTGGACAGTTGGAGGGGGGAAGATGCCCGGTTTCCAGCTGGCAACCCGATTGAATGCGCCACGTCACGTGGCAACCCCTGACCAAGCCTTGTATACTTCCAATGGCTACAATAAACGACTGTTCAACTTAAATTCTATTTTTTTTACTTGAAGAGCTTTCTGGAAATTTGACTTGTTTTACAATTGATACTGAATGGTATCATACTGTGTACATGTTATTCGCCCGTATAGACCGAACGCTATCGCTATCGAAAATCAACAAAATACCCATGGTATCTTAAACAAAGACAATAAGAAAAGAGAAAAGAGAAGAAAAAAAAAGGCAGGAAAAATAATAATATCAATAAGAATGTGCACGCAATTCATCCCTCATCAAGTCCATAAGCCATGACTCTCACTCGTTATAGAACTTCTTCATGATCAAATGCAAGAAAAGGTTAACATTGACTCGCATCTGTCCGTCAAAGAAGTCCATGAATTGGGTGTTGTTGAACTGAGCCTGCAGCAAGTCGTCCAGCGGTACCTGTGCGTTGGCGCCGGGAATCATCATGACACCGCTGCTCCCGTCAATGGTGAATACACCAACTTCGTTACTTGAGATGGTCAAGTCGACCCGATCCCATTGCCGCTCGGCGTAGCCCTTCCAGGCAACAAGAACACCTCGGTCTGCCAGAGTGCGCGCAGAGTATTTGTAGGATCCAAATTTGAATATCTTGCCGGATTTTTGCAGCTCTCGTTGATGATCCCATTGTTTGGTGAACGGCATCAGGAATCGCTTCTTTCCCTTCTTGTTCTGCAACGTGATCATGGCCTGCTCAATGTAATCGTTGTATGTCTTGAGCTGCTGGTCTAGGTAGACGGCTTGGCCGCTGAGCCTCTGAGAGGTCAGCCGAGCACCCTCCAGTTCACGCTCTCGCTGGATTCTCCGACGATGCTTAGTACGGATGTCGATGGCGATGGCGTTCAACAAATCCTGGTAATGGTTGTGACGATTGATTTTGCCATTCTGTTCAAGCCGAAGGATGTTTTCGAGTGCAATGCCCTTGAGCTCGGAATAGCTCATAGCACTAATGTCAATTAAGCTATTGGCTTCAGAGTAGGCGCCTCGGCGAGGGTTGTTGTTGCTCAGTTCTTCCCGAACTAAAGTGTGCCACCGCTCCTCGTCCTCAGCTGTCGGTGGCTTGAGCATGACGTCCATTAGGTTGGCACCAGTTTGGACTCGGATGATGTAAAGGATACAGCGCTTAGTCTCCATAAAGAGTGTCTTAACATCTGCTTCGGGGTCTAGAAGGGAGAGTTAGAAAAAATGAACAGGTAGGGGCTTGTTTCGATCTCTTACCTTCAACTTGGGCCAACTTGGGATTCAGTGTGAGATTGATCTCGGTAGAGCTGACGCCCATCAATTCGTTCTCGTTACTCTTGACATTGCCAAGTTCGCGCACAAGTTCCTTGAGGAAGTCATCAGGGTGGGGGCACATATAGTTAATCTCAGACGCCACCAGCTGGTGAATCGAGAAGATGTCAGACATCTTAATGTACAGGGTAGGCTTGGCCTTGGCATAGAGATCATTGAATTCATCAATGTCGAAATAAGCCTCTGCATCCTGGACTGAGATCATCTGACCCCAGATACGGCCTAGGCGCTGGATTGACTCCCCAATGTAGTTGTTGAGCGGCTGCAGATAGACGTTCTCTGCTCCAAAGAGTCTCCCAGATGCAATCTGAGCGAAGACCTTCGATATTTCTCCAAGATTTCGCTTTTGCTCTTGGGTGAGGCCACGATCGATCACACCATACTTCTCTGGCTCCAGGACAGCAGGCTGGAAGTAATTTTTCCATACCCAGTGGCCGACCGTCTGAAGAATCAATCCAGGGTCCTCACCAGAGAACCTCTGGAGTAGGTTTTGATACATCTGCTGCGCGAGATATCTGATACCGAATGGCATACGGTACAGGGAGTCCTCAAAGCCAAGGAATAATTGGTCAACGATGTCACGAAGATCCTGCAAATGCTGAATGAACGTCTCTCTGGTTTCGGGGTCTCTGATCGCTTCTTCTCTGGGAAGATCCGGTTGTCGGCGGCTTCGTTGACCGGTCTGAAGCTCCTCGTTGTTGATTGCGGAACGGTAGATTTGAATCGGATCACTCTCCAAGTCAAGATCTGGGTTTTCGATGACAGACTCCTTTACGACAGCCCCCAAGACTTCGCGCATGAACTTCCGATCGCGTGATGACTTGGCATATGAGGCGAAAAGCTTGTTCCAGAAGGAGGTACAGCGCAAATATTCGGGAAGAGATGTGAAGCTTTCAATGTCCTCTTTGACGGATCGTGCCAGGAGCTTAATGAGATAATACTCCTCGCGTCGTTTCTGGGAGTATCCAAAGAGACCCATCATCAAGTGCCGGATCCGCTCATATTCCTTGTCCGAAGTGTTGACCTCGCGCAATCGCCGGAACAAGCGAGCCAGGTACTGTGATTGGGTTTGAAGAAGGAAGAAAAACACCTGATACTGGTCCAACTTTTTCCTTGATGTCTTGTTAAGGGCCTTCAGATCGTAGGGATCCTTGGAAGAAATCTCGGTGTTTGATAGCAAGTTGCCAATGTGACCACCGAAGTGCTTTTGATGCTTGACGACTTCATCCAGAGTAATCTTGTTCTTGACAAGAAGGGCAATCTTGATATCAAGTTGACTGATGTACTGTTCAGCAAGCTCGTTTTGTCGCACTTGTTGAACAACCGCCTTCCGCAGACGCTCGAACTCGATCTCTTCGTCGAAGTCGAAGTCGCTGTCGTTGAGAAGGTGCACGAACCCCTTGACTGTTCCAACGGGTGGATTCTTTCCGCTGGTCAGGCTCTTATAAGCCTGACCTTGGATGCGGGCTCGGATAACACTCTGGGCCTTGATGACCTTCTCCATGTTTTCATTATAATGTTGGCGTCTTTCCTCAAAGCGGTTGCATACAATGAGGCCTCTGATGCGTGCTTGGAAGTCTGTGATAAAGTCCTCTTCTACCTCAAGATCGGTCAGGATCTCGCCAACTTCAATTCGCGCAAGCATTGCCCGACTTAAAGATTGGAGTTGAACAACTTCTTCCTCGTTATCCTCAAGCTGAGACAATATGTCGCCCACCTCCATTCGTGAGATAGCAGCACGAGCTAGGGCCTGCAGATCAACAATGGCATGTTCATGCTGCCCTAGTTCATGCCGTTGTGCAAGTAGATAGTTCCTGTGGATGACGCCACGGGATCGGGACTGTAGTTCCAAGATGGAAGGCTCCTCCTCGAGCAATGCGGTCCTCTGGACATCCAATGATTCTCTCAAAGCCTGTCCCCTGAGAATAGCCTGCAGGTCGATCACTGGTAACAGATGTTCCGCAAGCTCGGAAAGAATGGCTGAGGTGTTTTTTCTTACAGCAGCGGCCCGCGCGATAGCTTGCAATGCAGCACATTCAATTTCTGTTTCTTCCAGTGCCTCCAGCAGCAGGGTTTGGCGTTCTCGAGCGATCAGAGACCTGATAGTTGATTGAATGCAGATAATTTGGGATGCTTCGTTGTTGAGCAGAACCTTCATCTGAGACAAGTTTTGGCGGGCAATCGATCCTCGAATTACCGCCTGCAGCGACTTGACAGGTGTTTCAATGAGTTTCACCTCGTGGGAGTGAGCATTCATCTGTCTTCGTTGTAAGGTACCACGGATGGCAGCTTGGAGCGACTTGACGGAACTGCCAACCTGCTGCACCTCCTGAGACTGAACATTCATTTGTCTTCGTTGCAGGGTACCGCGGATGGC
Source organism: Penicillium sp. BW_162_3FA (assembly GCA_008931945.1). NCBI lineage: Eukaryota > Fungi > Ascomycota > Eurotiomycetes > Eurotiales > Aspergillaceae > Penicillium > Penicillium sp. BW_162_3FA. The sequence goes on from MUGJ01000059.1 coordinate 218,618, forward strand.
TGCTTGTAGCGACTCGACAGAGCTCCCAACCTCCTTCACCTCCTCAGACTGGGCGTTCATCTCTCGTCGTTGTAAGCTACCACGGATGGCAGCTTGGAGCGACTTGACGGAACTGCCAACTTGTTTCAGCTCTTGAGACTGAGCCTCCATCTGCTTGCGTTGCAAGGCACCGCGAATGGAAGCTTGAAGTGATCTCACGTCATTTTCAGCATGTCGAGACTCTTCGTATTGGTCACCAACATTCATGCGTTGCAATGCACCTCTTATCGCGGCCTGGATCTGCTTGATACCAGACTCTTCTCGTCGTGCAAGAGTTTGTAGCTGACTAGCCTGTGCGCGAGCCCTGGACCCCCGAATAAGGCTCTGGAGGTGCAGAACATCTGTTTCCTGAGATTGCCGCCATTGCTTGTCACCTTGTTGACCGCGACGTACAATGAAGCCTCGACTAATAGCCTGCAGCGCAACTGCAAACTGGAGCATGCTTAGTCGGTATTCACTAATTTGCCGTGCCCAATCTCCACGCAGACGTGACTGTAGCTCAATGAGGAGGGGTTCAAAGTCCCACAGATCGTTCATCGTGTTGCCAAGCTTTAAACGCATCATAGCTCCTCTGACTTGAGCCTGGAAATCACAGATTGAGGCTTCATTTTCGTGTAGCTCTCGATCAATACGATCCTCCTCCGATTCAACGGGCTCGGGTTCCGGTTCAGGTTCCGCGCCAAAGTTTGCAGCCATACCTGCAAAGCTAGGCATGCTCACACCGGCCTTGTCCAGTCCTTTCTGGGTTTTCTCAAGTTCGTGGTGTTCAAACTCAAGCTGACCAACCAAGTTACCCATTCGGAAGTCTAGCATGCCATTTTTGAAGAGCAACCATGACAACGCGTGAATGCAGTGTATGACCTTGGGGATGTTTTTCTTTTCATACAAGTCGATGAGTTCGAATCGAAACAACTCTGGCAACTCAATCTCATCAAGGAAACGGAAAAACAAGGCGATGTTGTCGGAATGGCGATATTGTAATTTGGGGTGTCGGAAAATGCGAAGGGCTTTGCCCGCATACATTGCTTGCACCACCTCCGCCAAGGTGACACCGTCTCGCAGTCCTTCCTCCAGCTGAACGATTGGCGGAATTTGCTTTTGAATTACATCCTCAATCCACTGTTTGGCTTCTCCGATATGGCACAAATACTCATATGCTTGGATGAATTGTCGCTGCTGGTCCATCCAATTTCCGGCTGCCCATGAGGACGCCTTCGGTTTTTCGGGGGATACTGCGCCATTTCTTCCGGCTACCGAGTCCGCTCGCTTGAGCCTTCGTCGGCCTTGTAACCCCACCACAGAGGCTGCGGCCGCGCCGAATTCGTTTTCACCGGACTGTGCGAACTTCGAGAGAGTTCTGAGATGACCCGTGGATGATTTTTGCAACGTTTCAAGTTCGGGTGCGGAGAGTGCAGCAGTCAGCTGCGCGGGATGAGCACTGTGGGGAAATGTCTTTTGGGGAGACGAAGAACGCGATGTTCCGGGCACAGGAGACCAGTTGCGGGGAGAGGTAGGCTGTGGTGGGCTCTGTGGTTCGTAGGTGTGTGTTTGGTGACGCGGAGACAGACTTTCACACGGAGACAAATTTTCTTTAAGATGGAGATGACGCGATTCGGGCGTGCTGGGCCGATGGTCCTTCCACGGGCGTGATTCATTGATTGTTTGGCTCCGTGAATGTCGGTACCCGCCAGTATTCGCGGTTGAGGATGAAGGATTAGGGGCTTGTGGTAGTGGTCGGAGAGATCGGCGAATATTGTCGTACGCTGTACCAGCATTTGACCAATTTCCTCGTTCCATTGCGTCTGTAACAGTCGTTCCTGAGCTTATACTGCTTGCCTCGCTCTTCCCTCGGAAGTGACCAAAATTGTGTGATGTCGATGCATTAGAGGAAACGGTGCTAGTCCGACTAGGGGCAAACGAGCTTGAGGCGACGGAATATGCAGACGAGTTTGTGGACGCTGTCGACCCGTGTCGTAATGGGCTGGTGGACTGCGAGGGAAGGTCCGTCTGGGCCCGCTTGAGGGATGGGAATTGAGTCGACATCATTTAATCTCAGGACGGTATGCGAAATTGGATTGAAAAATGTCGCGCTCCTTTGACCGCATCCCTGCTCTGGTCGTAGATGCGGAATGCGCGGGTTAAACAAGGTCTCCAAGACCTTTTCCAGAGAGAAGTTCTAGATTGGATAGCATTCAAGGGCAACCTCCCATGACTTAGCTGCGAGGAAAATCCAATCAATTGATGCGTGACTTGTGTCAGTAAGGTCTGGGCTCGTGGATCCCCGATGATGGAATTGTTGACGGTGGGGGTGCAAGTGCGACCAAGATTCCCCAAAGTGGGCGCAGGGGGCATAACAAATCTCCAGATCGGGTATGGCGCCATCAGGTGATTGTGGCTTGTCGATCTCGGATCACGTGATATTGAGAACTAAGAGATTGTGTTACTCGACAAGTCACACATTGGACATGGATCTGTTACTTACTAGTCATTTTCAATTATTCGAAATTGGCAAAGTCACTCAGGGTAAATTGCTCGATATGCTGAACATTCCTTCCAATCCCAACATCGGACGTATCAGAATACCTGCAGTCTTGGCAAAAGTGGCTTGTGCAATTACCCAGGTTTAAGTGGGCTCGTAGTCCCGTGCGACCAACACACCTGGGCAGCTTCCAAGGTTTCAACCTTAGATCACCAAGTACGTTATAGACCGCCAAAAATCGATATGCATATGCATACTCCGTGCTCGCCGGTGCCTCAAGGCTTTGATTGCTTCTGACAGGGACTTGGCTCTTTTTTGGGGGGGCTTTCTCCACCAAGTATCGTGCTCGATACTCTTATCATGTGTCAAGATCTATGTTGTTGCAAAATATCCATGGATCTCCAGGGCTATAACAATGAAATACTAAAGAAAGTAAATTCGGTGTAAATTAAGAAGGCTTACTCAAAGCTGAGGGGAGCATTTAAGACATACCTGGTTAGAGATTGTCAACCAATTTTGGTAACCTATGTCCTGCGCGTTCTCCAGAGATATATTCCCGCAATGCTTATTTGAAACGCATCTTTATATCAATGCAGCATTACAGACAATACTACTCACAAACCAAATTCAATATAGTATAAATTTTGTATACTTGAACGAATAAGTTTGGAAGCAGGCAAGAGGCAAGCAACCAAAAAATGGCGTAATAATCCCAGCGCATTCAAAAGGGAAGTTGCCGGTTGAACCGACCCCGCCAACAACCTTGGAAATGAGACCACCTGACAAACCTTGTTTCTGTTCTTATTATATATCACCACTGACTCGGTGAATAAACTTGCTTCCTTCCATCACTTTTATCATGGCTTCGCTAGTTTCTCAACCTCGCTACATCTACAAGATTGTGCCTTCCACCGCACCAGTCCGTGAGCCAATTCCCGAGCGGCTCGCGGTAAGCGAACTGGACAAGGCCGATGGCTTCATCCACCTCTCCATGGCGCATCAGGTTGGAGGCACATTGAAAGCATTTTTCACGGAAGAACCACTTGTCTATGTATTGCGGATCGAGTATCATCGTGTGATCCAAGATATCCGCTGGGAGTCCCCAGACGGGAAAGTGTCAGGTCCCCGACCCGGCGAAGGACTATTCCCAGTAAGTTGTATATGTCCGTCTGAAATTGAAATTTGCTGAAAGAAAAAAAAAAAAAACTAGCATCTCTACAATGGACTCAAACTGGGCAGAGAGGAGATTGAGAGTGTTGCTATCTGGCAGAATGACGAAGGATGGGACAAGGCTCTCACTGCAGGGAAGCCGTGGCTTCTGTACTGATTTTATATTCCGCTGAGCTTTAATTTGATACCAATGCCAAGCACACGTTCAGCACAATGTTCCTGCGATATTTCCACCAGCAGGTACCACTCTCTGTAACACTATTTAGTCACCAAGCGGGTAACAGTGCAGCACTTGCCCATCTGCACATGCATAATTATTTTATATTAGCCACAATAAAGCAAAATGGTGGGAATTTGCATAATATTAACCACTCACAATATAGAGAAGCATCCGCACTAGCCAAGAAGACGAAGCTTGTTGCAACCTCGCTGGGCTCACCTGGTCGGCCAAGACCAACCTTGTGACCCCATCCTTCCATTTGTTCGGGTTTTCGGGTGTCGACTTGAATTGGTGTATAGATTGCACCTGGACTGAAATTGGAGACCAGTCAGTATCTACTTTTAAAGAGAGAGGAATGCATGATACTCACGCCACTGCATTGACCCGAATACCCTTGGGAATCAAGTATGTTCCCAAAGACCTAGTAAAACCAATGATAGCTCCCTTGGTCGCAGCATAATCAATCATGGTACCTGAGCCACGAAAAGTCACAACCGAAGAAGTATTGATGATCCTGCAGCAAGTGTATGAGTATACGATGATATAGGTTAGACAGAAAGCACCCACGAATCACCTCGGGTCATATGGGGAAGAGCAAACTTTGCCATCGCAATCATTTGGACGATATTGGTTCTGAAGATGTCTTCGGTCTTATCCAGGTCGATATTCTCAAATTCCGGACATAGGTACTGTTTCGACGCATTATTGACAAGTATATTGATTGTGCCGTATCTGTAGACTCTAGTAGTCAGTCATTTGTTAATACTAGAAAAGTAATCGAGCCTGACTTCTTCACATGTTCGTCCACTGCGCGACGACACTGGTTGCGATCTCTCAAATCACCTGGGATAAGAAGGCAAGCCCCCTTCTCTTGCTCAACAGAGTTTTTGGTTGTCTCTGCGTCTGGCTGTTCTGAGGGCAAATAAACGATAGTAATATCCGCACCCTCTCTGGCCATTAGAATAGCAACTGACCGTCCAATCCCAGAACTAAGAAATAATTAACCGAGTGAGTCTGTTCCTGTGAACTTGCTACACATACTCTCCGCCAGTGATTAGAGCGTTTTTGCCCTTCAGCTTTCCGGAACCCGCATATTCAGCAAAGCCGTGAAGGCCCTCTAGTTTGGTCGACTCACTGGGCTCTGTCATTATACTCTCCAACCTAGCACATCATTTTAGTAGAGGTATTCCGATCGGGTAAAAGCATTACTCACCCCGGCTTGTTCTGAGACTGTGCCGCCGGCGCAGGCTTGAACGCACCATGTTCACCCATAGAAGATTCCATATCGATAGCAGAAGGGAGAAATGATTTCTACGAGAATTGGATGAAGCTATGCTGCCTTTAAGTGTGTTTGCTGTATTCGTTACTATCATTCTGTCGTCATACTGCTACAGAGGCGTACGGGACTTGAAGCCGGTAACTAGTGGCATTGCTGTTCTGTTGCAGGGCCAAACATGTCAATAAACCTAAATTTTTGTTCGTTCAATGGCTTTATATATGAATCAAGAATGGCACCCTGGTACTTATAGCCAACTGACATTGGATTATCACTACCAAATTCAAAAGTTGTGCTGTGTGGCAATCAATATTTAAGTCCAGCTCACTGGGGAAATATATTTCACAAGAAGAGTGCACATTACAATCACACCTAACAACGTTACATTATTCCATTAAAGGAAATCTTAGCACCATCTACATGGTGGTACCGATGTACCTGCATCGATGTATATCTAAGCATAAACAAGCTCACCGCCTCCGGAGATCTCGTTTACCAGCCAATAAGAAGACCGAACGGTGAAAAAACTAGTACGCTATACCCGAAATAGACAAGCTCCCTTCTGGCTTGGCCGTGCACGGAAGAGAAAAGGAAACAATTTTTCGCTCGACCTTTTTCTTCTTCTTTCTCTTCCTTGGGAAAGCTCGACTTTCTCCATCAGCAGAACGTTTCTTTCTGTTGATTAAGATTTCCCTCGGGTCGTGTCTCACTCGTTATTTTAACATCTCTTTCCTTTAACCATGCCTATCACCGCTGGTGACGCCGCACCTGGTGCCGCCATGAAGGCTGAGATCACCGACTACGCCAAGGCCATGGAGGTTTTGGATACCTACACCACCCTTGATGGCCTTGATGCGGATACCCTGCTTGACTCTGACAAGCACGGTGCATTGACCTACAATGATTTCCTCATCCTGCCCGGTTACATCGGTAAGCCGAACCCCGCAGTAAAAAAAAAAATCTTGGATTTTTCTAACCTATATAGGCTTCCCCGCTTCCGATGTCTCCCTGGATACCCCTGTTACCAAGCGTATCTCCCTGAAGGCTCCCCTTCTGTCCTCTCCCATGGACACCGTCACCGAGCACAACATGGCTATCCACATGGCTCTGCTCGGTGGTCTGGGTGTTATCCACCACAACTGCTCTCCCGAGGATCAGGCCGAGATGGTCCGCAAGGTTAAGAGATACGAGAACGGTTTCATCCTGGACCCCGTTGTCATCTCTCCCAAGACCACCGTTGGTGAGGCCAGAGACCTCAAGACCAAGTGGGGCTTCGGTGGCTTCCCTGTCACTGGTAAGATACCCACTTCTACTTCTCCCAGCACCTACCCCGCCCACTTTGCATGATGACCATCCTCTTTTAATTATAACTTTCGTTCCACTGCAGCAACGAAAGTTGCACTGTAGAGAACCAGATTTTATCTGAGCAATTTGTCTATTTTGGATATTGTCCTCAACATAAGCTTTCAGCAGCAAATGCTAATGTTTGAACATAGAGAACGGAACCCTCAAGTCCAAGCTCGTTGGAATGGTTACCTCGCGTGACATTCAGTTCCACACTGCTCTCGACGAACCCGTGACTGCCATCATGGCCACGGATCTTGTTACTGCCCCCGCCGGCACCACCCTGGCCGAGGCCAATGAAGTCCTCCGTCGGTCCAAGAAGGGAAAGCTCCCCATTGTTGATGCCAACGGCAACATCGTCTCCCTGCTTTCCCGCTCTGATCTGATGAAGAACCTCCACTACCCTCTGGCCTCTAAGCTCCCCGACTCCAAGCAGCTGATCGCTGCCGCTGCCATTGGTACTCGCGAGGAGGACAAGAAGCGCCTCCAGCTTCTTGTTGAGGCTGGCTTGGACATTGTTATTCTGGACTCTAGCCAGGGTAACTCTATGTACCAGATCGAGATGATCAAGTACATTAAGAAGAATATGCCCGAGATCGACGTTATCGGTGGTAACGTCGTCACCCGTGAGCAGGCTGCTGCTTTGATTGCCGCCGGTGTCGATGGCCTGAGAATTGGCATGGGCAGCGGTAGTGCTTGTATCACCCAGGAGGTCATGGCTGTTGGTCGTCCCCAGGCTGCTTCCGTGCGCAGCGTTGCATCCTTCGCCGCTCGCTTCGGTGTTCCCTGTATCGCCGATGGTGGTATCCAGAACGTCGGCCACATCGTCAAGGGTCTTGCCATGGGTGCCAGCACTATCATGATGGGCGGTCTCCTTGCCGGTACCACCGAGTCTCCCGGTGAGTACTACGTCAGCAACGAGGGCCAGCTTGTCAAGGCCTACCGTGGCATGGGCAGTATCGCCGCCATGGAAGATAAGAAGGCTGGTGGTGACGGAAAGGACAGCAAGGCCAGCAACGCTGGTACTGCTCGCTACTTCTCCGAGAAGGACCGTGTCCTTGTTGCCCAGGGTGTCGCTGGCTCCGTCCTTGACCGCGGATCCGTCACCAAGTTCATTCCTTACCTCATTGCCGGTGTCCAGCACTCCCTGCAGGACATTGGTGTCAAGAGCCTGACCGATATGCACGATGGTGTCAACAACGGCACCGTGCGTTTCGAGATGCGCAGTGCCAGTGCCATGACCGAGGGTAACGTCCACGGTCTCCACAGCTACGACAAGAAGCTTTACTCGTAAGATCCAAGCTTTGTAAGAGTTGACTGGACCTTTTTGTGAATACATCTACCGGGGTGACCCCGATAGATGATGAGGCCTTGAAAATTAAAATAAGGGTATAGGATAGGAGTTTACGATTTGAAGATTTACGCCATTTCTGGTAATGAGCATACACGTTTTATTTTTCTCTCAATCTATTCCAACTGTAAATGTCGCGTAGAGGGTTCGTAGAAGGTTGCCCGAGCACATGGCGTTGCATTCGGCTAAGCTCGATGAGGTTAAGCTACACGCGGGGTACCGAGGAACTGCCTAGGCTCTCGGGTCTTTGCTTTTTACTATATTGAGAAGCCGAGGAACGGCTTCGAGGTCACAATGTCTGTTATTTGTCAAGGATCTATTTCTCGTCACTTATTGCAACGATTGGGTCATCGATCTGCCGTTGGTCTTGTATTTCAGACATCTCGTGCATCGCATATTGCCTCGGTCCAGTCAGTTCAGCGCCCGAGCAGTAAATCTGCTTTGAGACAATACACGACTAGAATTTCTTCCAATCCTCAGAAGATGTCTGGCACGAAACGTGATAGTGAGCCCGCGGTGCCCCGGCCTAGTTCCAGGTAAGCCGGCAGCAAGGGACCACATGACTGGTGATGTCGACAGGGAGACATTCCAAAAATAGTGACAACTAACTATTGTATAGCGTGCTTTTGATATCTCCAAAGAACGAGATTCTTCTTCTTCATCGCGTGAAGACCTCTACCTCTTTTGCCTCTGCGCATGTCTTTCCAGGTGGCAACCTATCCAGCCAAGATGGGGAATGCCCACCACCCGAAGACCTAGCACGGCATGAAGATTCCCCTAGTTACCGACGTGCAGCAATAAGGGAACTCTTCGAAGAGAGTGGGATTCTCCTAGCTAAAGACCGGAACTCCGGGAAGATGCTTGCCGTCGACGAGCCTACTCGAGAGGCAGGCAGACGGCTCATTCACCAGAACAAGACCACCTTTGATGAATGGCTGAAGCAGCAAAGTGCTGATGCGGAGCCCGATATAGGTAAGTGCCTAGCTCGTGTAATTGAGACTTGAAAGCAGCACGCTGACTCTACAGGTCAATTAATTCCCTTTACTCGTTGGGTTACGCCGACGAATGTCCCCAAGCGATACACTACTCAGATGTATCTGTATTTCTTGCCTTTACCCGTCAACGTGGATAAGAAGCTCCTCGACCAACTCCCATCAGAGGGCGAGCACGAAGAGCACCAGATTCCAACTAGCGATGGGGGAATCGAGGTTACGGAGGCACAGTTTCTTCCAGCCTCAGAGTGGGTTAGTCGTGCCCAAAAAGCAGAAATTATCCTATTCCCACCACAGTTCCTTCTTTTGCATTTGGTGTCAGGATTCCTGGACAGGGAGCCCCGTGCAGATGCTTCTGTGGAAGAGATGGAGAAGCGTCGTCAAGCGCTTGTCGAGTTCGTCCATTCCGGATCTCCCCCATGGACAGATAAATGCATATCCCCAAAAATGCTCCTCATGACCAGCGATGGGCGATCTGTGTTAGGTCTGAATGATCCCGGACCTGAGCTGAAAGGGTCTTCCAAGCGAGGCGAGTCCGAAATGGTGGTTCTGGTGCGGTTTAAAAAAGGAAGTGCACGAGAGGTGGCTGTCGGATGGAAGAAGGATGTGTTACAAGAAGAAAGGGGAAAGAGTAATCTGTAAAATCCATACATTTACCCATAGTACAACCAGCCCTACATAGATGTATCCAGCAATCGATATGAATATTAGAGTTTAAATTGCCACGGCCTCTAAGTACGTTTGCCACTAAAGCCACGCTTGCCCCACTTCGGCCACGCCAGCCCTCGATAAAGGGTCACATGACCCACACAAATCATTTGAGGTCTTCAATTTAATGTGCGGCAGAAAAACCCTCCACCTCCAACCTCACCGTCGCCCGTCAAAACCTCAACACCAAACCCGCCAAAATGGAGAACGACAAGGGAGAGATCGTCGATCTGTACGTGCCATGGAATTTACACCCGTTCTCCCAGTCCCAATATACCCTGTGCCCTGTGTCTGCGTGGCCGCATACCATCAGCAATTCCACCTCGATCCCAAGCCAAAGAAATGGACCCAGTGTGATCGGAGAGTGCGAGGATTGAAAAAAAATCTACAGCGCCGCTTGATTGCGATCGTTGGCGAGCCACCAGAAAAAAACCTGGACACACAGGGTATTGGAGGGGAACACATTCACTCGCAAAACCTCAAAAAAGAACCCAGACAACTAACATGATCTCCCTCTCAACAGCTACGTGCCCCGCAAGTGCAGCGCCACCAACCGCATCATCAAGGCCAACGACCACGCCTCCGTCCAGCTCTCCGTCGGCAAGGTTGACGAGAACGGCCGCTACACCGGCGAGAACCAGACCTACGCTCTTTGCGGCTTCATCCGTGCCCGCGGCGAGAGCGATGACTCCTTCAACCGCCTGACCCAGCGTGATGGATACCTCAAGAACGTCTGGGCCGCCTCCAGCCAGCGCTAAATCATCCGCAGCAATGTGGTTTTTTTTACCGGGTGGTGTTGACGGGTTGATTTGATGGTACGTTATGATGATCTACATACATCCTGCATGTTTCATGTTCCCAAGGCTAATTCGTCGCAGAGGAACCGTGGCTTGATGGTCCGTGTTCGGGGAGTTGGTTTCAAGACCAAAAAAAGGGACGCAAGGGATATAGTTATGTTCCTTAGTTCAATTTTTTCTTTTTCTCCTCTGAGAAACTCCTGTTTTCCTACCTATCTCTCGAAATGAATGGAATATCGACGACTTAATGGGTCAGGTTTTTTTTCTCTACGAATCCCGCCTGTTCTCTTTCTGTGATAGACTCCCACCCAACCTCATGAAGCACAAGCCAAAAAAAAAGCAATGCCAAAAAATCGAAACGATATCCCTTTCATATATATTTCTTAGTCTCTGCCTGTTTCCTATTCCTTTATTCCTTTCCCTTCTCGGCATATCAAGGCCTCCTCATTCTTTGTAGACTCAAGAAAACCAGACTGGTTCGCTGGTCTTGGTCTTCGGTGTCTCCAGCTCCATGAGTGAGGAGGTAGAAATACTTTTCATTGCCGAAGATTATGCTTCCGAGCTTTGCCTGCTGAAGAGCCACTGTTGCAGAGATCCATGCACTGGGGCACAGATACGGGCAGGACATCCATTGTAGACACATGCTAGATGAATATCATTTCGACAGGCAGTCTGTTTTTTTCTTAATCGTCTCTACATTGACTGGCTACGCTGGATTCGTTTTATCAAGTATTTTATTCACAACCTGTCCATCGTTGATATGTAATACGTTTCCTTCCACATAAACTCGTGATTGCAAGCGGGAAACCCCATAAGCAAGACACAACTAAAAGCACGTTCTTTTTTTTTTTTCTCTCTATGTGTATTTCTCTGTTTAATCCTTCTCAAGACGAACGGCCGGGTTGGTCTCAATGAAGTTCAGGTCGACCTTGTGACCGAGCAGTTCACGAATGTTGCTGACGGCGTACCTAGAAGATATTAGTAAATGAAGATAAATGGTAGCTGATGCAACATACTTGATCATAGTAGGTCTCTCCAGACTCAATCCCCATCCGTAGACTCTCAGGTTCTTAGGCAGACCCATAGCCTCCAGCATCTCCGGACGGAACATGCCACTGTTACCGATCTCAACCCACTTGCCCAGACCGTCGTGGTAGCCGAAGATCTCCATACTAGGCTCAGTGTAAGGGTTGTAGGCGGGCTTGAAGCGCAGCTTGTGGATGCCCATCTTGGCGAAGAAGACCTCCATGAATCCAATCAGACCACCAAGGGTCAGACCGAAGTCAGCAATGACACCCTCGACCTGGTGGAACTCTGCCAGATGAGTAGCATCGACGGACTCATTTCGGAAGACACGGTCGATACTGAAGAAGCGAGCCGGCCGGGGGTTGGCGGCCAGCTTGTGCAGCATGTAGGTCGAGATGGAGGTGGTGTGGGTGCGGAGGACCAGACGGAGCGACTCATCCGCGCTCCAGGGGTAGCGGTAGCCAATGGAGCCGAACTTTCCGTGCTCGTGGACCTCGCGGACGTTGTCCCAGTACTTCTTGTAGTCGAGGGGCTTCTCGGACTTTAGCTGCGCGGGCCGGTGGGGGTCGTTGGGGGGATCCTCGCGAGGACCGTCTGCCACGGCAGGGTCGGAGATGTAGAAAGTATCCTGGAGATCACGGGCGGGGTGTTGCTGGGGCACGAACAGAGCGTCGAAGTTCCAGAAACCGGTCTCGACAAAGCGGTTGGTGGGCATCTCCTCGAAACCCATGTCGAAGAAGATGTTGCGGAACTCTTGGCGGACCTTGTTCAGCGGGTGTAGTGTACCAGATGGAGTCGGGGCGCCCTTAGCATTGAAGTTATAGGGCTTGAGGTGCGCCGTCTTCCACGAGCCACTGGCAATCATCTCCGGAGTGAGGTCGGTCTGCTCCTTGACAAATTCCCGGGCGTACTTGGGACCCTTGGTGATCTTGAAATTAATCTCCTTTGCCAGAGCGATCAACTTTCTCCGCTTGAGGTCAGCCAGGACCTTTTTATCCTCCAGAGTCTTTGTTTTTTGAACGGCAAGCAATTGCTGTTGCGTCTCGTCGACAATTGAGTCTGCGGATGCCCGCAGCAAATCTTTGTCCTTCTTAATCCATCCCCGCTTGAAGGCGTTTCCTTGGCCAACTTTGGCGTTCTCCTTGCCCACAATTCCGGGCAAGTCGGCGATCTTCAATCCGTCCATGGCAGCAAGCACCACGGCGAAGACCTTGGCCTCGTGACTGCCATTGGCGGCAATCTCCTGACCCTCAGCAGTGAGAGTGACGATTTCCTTCTCTAGGGTCTCATATTCGACCATCTGGCGGGAATCAAGGCGGTCGAGCGCACTCTTAACGTTCAATGAGGGGGTGGAGGGGAAGGCATCGCTGGAGAGGATGGGCGCATCGGACGCGGACAGGGCGTCCAAAATCTGGTTTGTCAAGTCGGACGCCATGGCTGCAGCCTTCTCCTGCAGAGTCAATTTTTGACGGGTGTTTTGAAGGTCGTTCTTTTGATCGGACAATATTTCACAGAATTATGACTCTGCGGGATTCCAAAAGATAATACGGCAGGGCACACCGACCACTTGTGCCGTTTCCACCCCGCCATTGACTGTTGGCCGTTAACCAGTTGACTTGCTGACAGTTGCCCTAAGAAGGCACACTTCTACCACCCATCCCAACATTTGAGGTTAGGTACAACATACGTACCTGCTACCTCCAACGTTGTATATTGCAGGTATTCTTTTTTTTTTTTCCCACTGGGCTTTGTTTCATCTATATAGGGATCTATGCAGAATACCCATTGCGAACACATGGTTTCCATCCTTTTTATTATCTTTTGAAACATATGGTCGGTTACATATATATATAGGAGTGAGTGATCCGGGCACTGTGGAAAGTCGAACAGCTTCTCATTCTCACCACCGCACGAGGGCCCATGTGACCAATAGACGGTGCCAATACCTCGGCCAACGATAACGGGACATCTGGAGACGCTAAGCCCGACGGCTCAGCCACCAACAAAAGACGCAAATTGCGATGTCAATCAAACTATGGATCTGTGGCAGTACCCTAACGAACAGACATTCTCGTTGGTTCCTTATAGGCTCAGACTAACTTCGACTGGATCCCACTGGATCCCAGCCAATTGTTCTTCAAACTCTGTCTCGCCTATCTTTACCTCTGAGGATACCTAGGTAAGAAGGGGATGGGAGTAATTTACTTCGTACCAAAGGATATGGAATTAGACTATTGAGAGCAAAACCACGAACCGGAGCCACCTTGTGATCGACACTAGTTCCAGAGTCGATCACTTCCATACCTGGGTCTGAAACGGGAATTGTGTACTCCGTCTTCGGTATTGATATAAGGTAACTTGATACTTCGGTATGTGTACATGTCGATACATTATATGCATGTTGACATACTCCGTAGTATACGAAGTACCTCAGGTCTAGTTATATATACACGGAGTACCCATGTAGGTATACCCATGAACAAAACTATAATAGATCAGTCCGTGCGTCCTCCATACAGTCACCTGGGCAGGGATTTTGATCAATGTGCAGAAACATAACCCATTTTTTTACCTATTTTTACCCAATTTGACCCAATTTATTTTATTTTTCTCTTCTTTTTCCTGATCAGAGGCGATTTATAGATTCTACCTAAACATTTGAGACACATAGAAAGAACAAAAAGTCCCTCTTAAAAAAAATCCCCCCCAAAAACCCCAAAGAGGCGACATATCACCGCCCCTTTCAAAATCTGTTTTTTTTTCCCCTCCCCCATCCAAATTCCCGCTTTTCTCTTCTCATCCTCAAACCTCCTTTTTTTTTGATTTGATTGGATTTGAGAATCCTTTTTTATTTTTATTATCTGTTGTTTCTAAGTTTCTTTTTGTCTTTTCCCCCCGCAGAGCCATCCAAGTGGTGGCTTACATAACCGGGCGCGTTCTCCCCAGGGCTCCCAGGGCTTATCCACCTATTTTCCCCCTTCCCGACTTCCAAGGTTTCCAGATTCCCTTTCATATTTATCCCCGGTTGACTCGGGTTCTATTTATTCCTATCTTCTATTTGGACTTCCCCCCCTCATGTCGCCTTAATTAGACTATATTTCTGTCATCCGGTCAGGATCCAGACTTTCCCAGTGAGTGATCCTGAAGCTTTATCTCCGATACCCTACATCCCATAATTCTCAACCGGGGTATTGGTCCTATAATGAACTAACCGATGTAGGCCACAATGGCTAGCGCGGACGAGACACTCGTGGCCGCGGCTGCCGTGCTGCAGAATCTAGCAAGAGACGAATCTATCCCCGGTTCCTCTTCGCCCCCATTTGATTTCCAGTTAGCCAACGGTACCAAATCGGCCAAACTTCCCGGAGAAAACAGTCCCGCCAAGGAAGCCTTCGAAGCCGAGCTTGAGGCCCTGGTGCGCCGCGTGCACCATCTGGAATTCCAAGCTGTCAGTCACCACAATTTCCAACAGCAGGCGGACCCCTACCAGACCACTCCGTCTGCTGAAGAGACCAACGAGAGGAATTTCTTGAGGACATTTGGGCTCTCTCGCTTGTCGTCCGGTCAAGATTCTGACTCTCTGTCACAGCAGCAAAAAGCGATCCCGGTCCCCGCGGACGAACCGCCCCTGGGAGAAATAGACGACGAATCCGATGATGAAGATGATAACGGCACCCGTGTCGTGCGGGAGGAGGATATTAGCTTCCTCCGAAACCACGTACAAAAGCAGGCCGAGGAGATAAGCAGCCAAAAGGATATTATTGCACAGGTTCGCGACGAATTGCAAAAACAGGAAGAGCACACTCGCCGTGCTCTCACCAAGGTCGAAAACGAGGATGTTGTTCTTCTCGAACGTGAGTTGCGCAAGCATCAGCAGGCCAACGAGGCCTTCCAGAAAGCTTTGCGTGAAATCGGTGGTATCATCACTCAAGTCGCCAACGGTGACCTGTCCATGAAGGTCCAAATTCACCCCCTGGAAATGGACCCCGAAATCGCAACCTTCAAACGAACAATTAACACTATGATGGATCAACTGCAAGTCTTTGGTAGCGAAGTGTCTCGTGTCGCACGCGAGGTCGGTACTGAAGGAATACTCGGTGGACAAGCCCAGATCACTGGCGTCCATGGTATCTGGAAAGAGCTTACGGAAAACGTGAACATTATGGCCAAGAACTTGACAGATCAAGTGCGAGAAATTGCCGCCGTAACTACCGCTGTCGCCCACGGTGATCTTAGTCAGAAGATTGAGAGCCGGGCCCAAGGTGAAATTCTGGAGTTGCAACAAACGATCAATACCATGGTAGACCAACTTCGAACGTTTGCAACAGAAGTTACTCGAGTCGCGCGTGATGTCGGTACGGAAGGTGTGCTGGGAGGACAAGCTCAGATCGAGGGTGTCCAGGGCATGTGGAACGAACTCACGGTTAATGTCAACGCCATGGCAAACAATCTTACCACGCAAGTGCGAGATATTGCTACTGTCACAAAGGCTGTTGCCAAGGGTGATCTCACGCAGAAGGTCCAGGCCAACTGTAAGGGAGAAATCGCAGAGTTGAAGAATATTATCAATTCCATGGTGGACCAACTACGACAATTCGCACAAGAAGTCACCAAGATTGCCAAGGAAGTCGGTACCGATGGTGTTCTTGGAGGCCAAGCTACCGTGAATGATGTCGAAGGAACATGGAAGGATTTGACAGAAAATGTCAACCGCATGGCCAACAACCTGACCACGCAGGTCCGTGAAATTGCGGATGTCACTACCGCGGTCGCCAAGGGTGACCTAACCAAAAAGGTTACTGCCAACGTACAAGGAGAAATCCTTGACCTTAAGAGCACGATTAACGGCATGGTGGATCGTCTCAACACCTTTGCTTTCGAAGTTAGTAAAGTGGCTCGTGAGGTCGGCACAGACGGTACCCTCGGTGGTCAGGCCAAGGTCGACAACGTGGAAGGAAAATGGAAGGACCTGACGGACAATGTGAACACCATGGCGCAGAATTTGACGTCTCAAGTTCGAAGTATTTCCGATGTCACGCAAGCTATTGCCAAGGGAGACTTGAGCAAAAAGATCGAAGTGCATGCCCAGGGAGAAATTCTCACGCTTAAGGTCACCATCAACCACATGGTGGGTCGACTCGCCAAATTCGCTACTGAGCTTAAGAAGGTCGCCCGAGATGTTGGTGTTGACGGCAAGATGGGAGGACAAGCCAACGTGGAGGGTATTGCGGGTACTTGGAAGGAAATTACCGAGGACGTGAACACCATGGCCGAGAACTTGACATCGCAAGTCCGTGCTTTCGGTGAAATTACCGATGCCGCCACCGACGGTGACTTTACCAAGTTGATCACGGTCAACGCGTCTGGTGAAATGGACGAGCTGAAGCGGAAGATCAACAAGATGGTTTCCAACCTGCGGGATAGTATCCAGCGAAACACTGCCGCTAGGGAAGCTGCCGAACTCGCCAATCGCACCAAATCAGAGTTCCTCGCCAATATGTCGCACGAGATCAGAACGCCGATGAACGGTATCATTGGAATGACCCAATTGACGTTGGATACGGATGATCTCAAGCCATACACGCGAGAAATGTTGAACGTCGTGCACAACTTGGCGAACAGTTTGTTGACTATCATTGATGACATTCTGGATATTTCCAAGATCGAAGCCAACCGCATGGTTATCGAGAGCATTCCATTCACCGTCAGAGGTACTGTCTTCAATGCTCTGAAGACCTTGGCTGTCAAGGCCAACGAGAAGTTCTTGAGTTTGACCTACCAAGTTGACAACACCGTTCCCGATTATGTCATTGGCGATCCATTCCGTCTCCGCCAAATCATTCTCAATCTTGTTGGAAACGCTATCAAGTTCACCGAGCATGGTGAGGTTAAGCTCACCATCCGAAAGTCGGACAGAGAACAATGCACGACCAACGAATACGCCTTTGAATTCTCAGTGTCCGACACGGGCATTGGAATTGAAGAGGATAAACTTGACCTCATTTTCGATACCTTCCAACAAGCCGATGGCTCAACCACCCGCAGATTCGGTGGCACTGGGTTGGGATTGTCGATTTCCAAGCGTCTTGTAAATTTGATGGGCGGTGACGTTTGGGTCACTTCCGAATATGGACATGGAAGTACCTTCCACTTCACCTGTGTGGTGAAACTCGCAGACCAGTCCTTGAGCGTCATTGCCAATCAGCTCTTGCCGTACAAGAACCACCGCGTGTTGTTCATCGACAAGGGCCAGAACGGTGCTCAAGCTACCAACGTCATGAAGATGTTGAAGAAGATTGACCTTGAGCCGTTGGTTGTACGGAATGAAGAACATGTTCCCCCACCCGAGATCCAAGATCCTTCTGGCAAGGAATCAGGCCATGCCTACGATGTTATTATTGTTGACTCGGTGGACACAGCCCGTGTCTTGCGGACGTTTGACGAGTTCAAGTACATTCCGATTGTTTTGGTCTGTCCTTTGGTGTGCGTGAGCTTGAAGTCAGCTTTGGACCTTGGTATCAGCTCATACATGACTACCCCGTGTCAGCCGATTGATCTTGGCAACGGTATGCTACCAGCCTTGGAAGGCCGGTCGACGCCGATCACCACCGACAACTCCCGTTCATTCGATATTCTTCTGGCGGAGGATAACGACGTGAACCAGCAGCTTGCCATGAAGATTCTTCAGAAGCATAACCACAACGTGTTTGTTGTTGGTAACGGCCTGGAAGCTGTCGAGGCTGTCAAGAAACGTCGCTACGACGTTATTTTGATGGATGTTCAGATGCCAGTCATGGGTGGCTTTGAAGCCACCGGCAAGATCCGTGAATATGAACGCGAGAGTGGGCTTCAACGAACCCCAATTATCGCGCTCACTGCCCACGCCATGTTGGGTGATCGGGAGAAGTGTATTCAGGCTCAGATGGACGAGTACCTGTCCAAGCCGCTCAAACAAAACCAGATGATGCAAACTATCCTCAAATGTGCTACCCTTGGCGGGTCGCTTTTGGAGAAGAGCAAGGAATCTAGGATTTCGAGCAGCGGGGAAATGCACCCCAACTACTCAATGAATGAGAACCAACAGCCGCAGCCCCCACAACAACGGTCAAAGCAGCAGCCCTTGCCGTCCCCTCGCCCGGTTGTAGATTCCCGGTCTATCACAAGCTCTGGTCCCATCACCCGGGGCAGTGTGGTCAGTCCTTCGGAAGAGAAAGAAGAGATGATCGACGAGCGGGTACGTTAGCTGTATGTTCAGAACCGAACCCCCAAAACAGCTTGGCTAATTATTCCCAGGCATTGCTACGATCCAACAGTACATGAGTTTAGCATATTTATTTCCATGCAGATGATTTCGATGCGACTATACCCTGTCTATATGAGTCTCATCTACTTTTGTCTACTTCATACCCACCTACGTCTTTCCCCTCCGTCTGTTATGATTATCCGTCATCAACCTCCACCATTGCATTCGCTTTTTTTTCTTCTGAATTTCATTTCTCCTCCTATTGGAGGTGGTGTTTGGCGCAGTCTACGATTGGACCTGGTTTGATCTATATGGAAGGATGACCGAATAGGGGAGTTTTCGCTTATCAGAGGGGCGCTTTGTTTTTACCTCTTACTCTACCATTTTTTTTTCTCTTGACCATCTAGCCTCTCGCTTTTTCGTCCCAACACTCGAAGCATCTTCTTGTCGTCCATTCTTGTACTGTATTTAGTTTGCTACTGATCATATCAAGCGCGGCGCAAGAACACCGCTCAATTTCCTCTTGGTCTTTTTCTTTTCTATCGTTTGTGCGTATCTCCCACTTAGTTCGCAGATCATCTACCTGCCAGCTATCTCTCGATATATCTGTTCTGGACTACTTATATTTAACCTTTCCAACGCTGCTTTCTTCTCATTCGTGGTATACCCAACGATCTCAATTCTTCTTCCATATCCTAGAGTTTGGCTGTTCGACCAGTACTGGGATTTTAGGCAGTTTCTAGCACTGTCTTGACATAGTGTCTCCCTCTTTTCTCTCTTCCTCCTTTATCCTACTCCTCTCCTTCCTCTCTTGATATTCTTGGATGAACACGCCCTCGTGTTTAGGCGTCTACCATACGTAGGCCAGAAAGTGAGTAGGGGAGTTGTATTGTTACAGAGGCAGGATCTGCCAACTATCTACTCAGGGCTCACGGTGATATTGGCGTGGGCTCTACATGCTGGTTGTTGTGAAGATGAGAGCAAGGTTGGTTGACCGGTGTTCCCTAAGCTACTGCTAGTAGACACGTGCCTTCCTCTTAGGTACCTAGGCAGTCGAGGCAACTGCCTTGACCTAGGTAAACACATACACTTGGAAGGTATCCATGGATGTAAGCCTCTCCCTCTTCCAAGGTTCTTCCCCCTCTCAACTTCCAAGTATCGCGAGTTTCTTTCTTCTTCTTCTTCTTCTTCTTCTTCTTCTTCTTCTTCTGCTTTTTGTCTGCCTGTCCGTTTGTTTTTGTTTGTTTTTGTATTCGTTTTATAGTGCCTCAAGGGCTACTAGCAACAGCGGGGAGAAAGAGAAGGGAGAATCATGATCTATTCAATCTAGTAAAAGCAAGGTATTTATACCCTCTAGACTAATAAGCAAACTGCTCAGTCTGCAAGAAAACCTAGCCTGGACAATCTTCAAGCCTCCTTTTGCTAGTATCCCCTTGTACAACTGGCCACGTCCATTTTACCATTTTATCAATCGTGTCATAGTATTTAGGCAAGTTGATGTCAAGGTGCTAGAGGGGAAGCGATGCTAGATGGAAATGTGAGATTGTT
Source organism: Penicillium sp. BW_162_3FA (assembly GCA_008931945.1). Lineage (NCBI taxonomy): Eukaryota > Fungi > Ascomycota > Eurotiomycetes > Eurotiales > Aspergillaceae > Penicillium > Penicillium sp. BW_162_3FA. The sequence continues at coordinate 238,811 of MUGJ01000059.1, forward strand.
TGAAGGGCAAGATGGCAATATCATTATGTAGTACTTTAACGAAATAGGCTTGGTAGTACATACTCCGTAGTAGTTTGTGGAACCGGCCCTTACATTATAGACCTTTGTTTAATTTTCGTAAAATATGTAAGGGTCAGTTATTCTAGTGACGATAGAATGTGCATAGGGTCGATACTCGTAGATTTGTGTTGCATTGAGATCAACAGCCAAATCGTTATCTAACTACCCGTATAGAGGACTGAGGCCTCCAAACTCAGAGGGGTTGGTGGGGTTGACCAAGAGAAAGTTGCCGGTAACCCCAGAGGTGATGCAGACGAGAACCTTGGAAGATTACAATAAGGGCTTGCCTAAATGGGATATTTGTTGGGGTCGTTCTCCAAAGATCTCATTATGGTCATTTGACCACTCTGGTCACTGTACAGACTAGCAAACTAGCAACCTATGTAATATGGGTCATTGTAAACACATTTTTATTAGCCTCCCAAGCAGCAAGAGGCTAACAGCCCACTGGATATGAGATATGATGAAAAACATTGATTGCTTTTAAAACACCAAAGCATGCCCAACTCCGAAAATCTGCGTGTTGCAGGAACCGTGTCGTATCTGAGAAAGCATAAAACAAAAGAAAAAATAGATGCCCAGGATAAAATTTAGTCGATATCCATCTGCTCCTCCACTCCACCGTCCACCAAAAGCTTGGCCTTCTGCTTCTGGCGGATTCTCTCCTCGCCGTGGACTCTGTTGGAAACCTTGCTCTGCTCGGCAACCATGGGGAGACCCTCCTCGCGCTCGCGGAGTTCCTTCCGGATGAGGTGCTCGCCCTCGTTGACGACCTTGCGGTCTGCCTCGCGCTGGCGCTCGCGGGCGAGTTTGCCGGCCAGGCGGCGTTTCGTGAACACACGCTCGCGGCGGGTTCTGATCTCCTCCACTCTCTCCATGGCAGTGAGGGTAGCAGCCATAAGGTTGCGGTCGTACTTGACGGGGACGTTTCTCTTCTTGGCGAACTGGGACAGGACAAGCGACGAATCCACGATCATCTCCTTTCCGCGGGCGGCACGGTGAGTCTTGGTCCACTTAAGCTTGCGGGGCTGACGCTTCATCTTGAAGTTCTTGTGGCACTTGGACCGACAGAAGCGGAATTGTCGGGCATCGTTGCGGACGAATGTGATGCCCTTACTCGGGAAGGCCGGGCGGGAACAGAAGTGACAAGTTTCAACACTGCAGATAAAATGAATATTAGCATTCCGTAGAACGTATACAGACAAAAATTAACGGCAAAACTTACCGCATGATTGTGGTGTGGTGTTGGTTATGTCTTCGTTGAGTCGCAAGAAACTTTTTCTGTAGCTCGGGCCTGAATGGTGGAGCAAACCACGCTAAACCCCTTTGGGGACACCCGCGCTGACTTTTCTATCCCGGCGCCTCTTCGCCCATTCCCCGGTCCAACTGACTTGATCTCCATTCGCGACTCTATCCTTCTCAACATACAAAATGGCTTCTGCTCTCGCTATTGGATTTGGCATTGCCACAACTGCCTTTTTGGTGAGTGAAAATGCTCTTTATTCCGCAGCACACGACTAACTCATTGTCTACAGGGCCGTGCCGGTCTGGTCGCCTACCGCCGCTCCAAGGGAGGCTTAAACGCTGCCGGAAAGGCATTCTATAAGGGGTTCGTGGACATTTTATCACCTTGCGGTTATATGGAATATTGACTAACGTCGTATCACAGAGGATTTGAACCGCGCATGAACCGCCGGGAAGCCTCCCTGATTCTACAACTTGCGTATGTGCTAGCTACCAACGTTTGATCGACCAGAACTGACATAATTTCTTTTCTCAGTGAACGAACTTTGACCAAGGATAAGATCCGCAAGAACCACCGCCAGCTTATGTTGCTCAACCACCCCGATCGTGGCGGCAGCCCATACTTGGCGACTAAGATTAACGAGGCGAAGGAATTCCTCGACAAACATGCTTAAGACTTTGCCGATCCGACTTTGATTTATCTCTTCTCCGGCAATGACCTTTGGGCAACGATGGAAAAGCGAATTTAGGTCTCGACATTGACCAACCGGTCATCATATTTTGGGCACATAGCGTGGCGTTGGTTTGGCATTTACAAGATCGGAGGAACAGGACTGCTCTTTACGAACCTTGTTGTATTATATGCACTGTTTTCACATATCCCTACGAGATCGCCGCTCTTCGTTTGAATGTACTTTTATATTACCATACATCTGACATATCCAAGACTCTCTATATATGTAGAACCGGCAATCCCCGGCATCATATCAGATCATGCTGCCAAATTGTCGATCTTGGCGACTTTTAGTCATCAAACAGCTCTTGAAACCCCTGGACAGTAAGAACCACGTAGACCCAAGACTCGTAAGGTGATAAGGCCTGGGCACAGGATCCGTCCTACCCCATATAGAACGCCACACACACACACTTCTCGCAATAATTACGCTACACGGAAAGAAAAATGTTTGATCGGCGTTAAGGGTGGAGTGGATTGGAAGAGATTGAACGGATGCCAATGCCCCTGTTCTCCGGATCGGACGAAATCGACCGTTCACTCGGCGGTCGGGTTTCGGGGGTTCCGTCATGCCAAATAATCTGGAAGGCAGCAACTCGTATAGCGTAACTCCGTATAGTGTTTTATCCTCTTGCGTCCAAGGTTAAAATCATATCAATCAGGATATGTGCTCACGTGTGGTTGAGTCATTTCTTACCTAAAGTCCCAAACTTTTGAGGGTGCTTGTGTTCAGTTGGTTTCATTGTCAACTCCCTTGGGAAAAAAAAGCTTCTATCCTTCCATGCGTCATTCATTTCTATAATCCATAGCGCATTCGTTCTCTCTCTATTCTCAGGGGGTGAAAAAGAAAAACTTCTGTGTCGAGAAACACCCCGCAATATCGATTACTTATCACCGCCATCACACTCTACTCCGCGGAGTTTCCGTTGCCCCTCAAACGCAAAATGGATGGCTTGGGGGACGGCGACGGCATGGGCTTCGACCCGCCTATGATGAACCACACACCACAACTTTTCAACTACGATCATTCTCAGATGCAGGCGGGGTCTATGTACGATGATTCGTCATTAGGCGCGGGGGACGAGACCAACGATGCGAAGAGACGGAGGATCGCGAGGGTGAGGATCATTACCCGTTACAGAGATTGAGAGAACACATCTGATGAGCCAACAGGCGTGCGATATGTGTCGAAAGAAGAAGATTAAATGTGATGGAAAAATGCCAAAATGCTCACACTGCATCAACTACAAGACGGAATGCATTTTCACACAAGTGGAGAAGAAGCGGAACCCCCCTAAAGGGTATGTATACTTGTGTACTTCATTGCATATAAAGCTCTATATCTGACCTCGGGTTTATCTCTTACATAGAGCGAAATACATCGAAGGTCTGGAAAACCGACTAGGCCGGATGGAGTCGTTGTTGCGTTTGTCGGGTCTGTTGTCAGAAGACGATGGCGGCAAGACGGATCTCGGCACATTGGAGAAGCGGCTCGCGGATCGAACGAATGCGTTGAACGCAGCGAAAAGCTCCAACATGTTCCTGGCTCAAGCAGCTGCAGCGCAGCAGGCCCCGAGCTCCCATCACACCACACCTCGTATGGACTCCAACTCCAGTCCTCAGACCGCCGCTACATCACCAGAGTCGCAGAAGTCGGAGACCGAAGTCGAAGCGCTGTCGGATATGATGTGCTCTTTGGTGACGAACAACTGCGGAGAGACTCGGTATATCGGTAGGCTTTGTTTGTGCAACCGGTTTGATCTAGTTGGTTAACATTTTCACAGGATCTTCATCTGGGTTTTCTATATTCTCTCCAAAGGGTATTCAATGGGTCAATGAGAAAACTGGCGATACATCCTTCCAGGACATGATCTCGTCGGCATATGTCGATGACAATAAATGGATGTACTGGAAACCCGAGATCTTCAGCGATATCTTCGCAAGACGTGTGTTCAAGCCTCTGCCACCAAAGGAGGAAGCTCTTTCTCTATTCAAGGACTTCTTTGAAAACTTCAATTGCATGTTCCCATTGTTCCACGAAGCGACATTCATGCACCTGGTGGAGCGGCAATACTCGCGCGATCCCTACGAGGGATCGGGCTGGTGGGCAAGTATAAATGTTGTCCTGGCCATTTCTCACAGGCTTCGGGTCATGAGTAACTTGGTGCCACACGAAGAAGACAAAAGAGCTTGGCTTTATTTGAAGAACGCCATGGGAGTTCTGACCGAGCTCACCATGCGTAACACCGATCTATTGAGCGTACAAGCGCTATTGGGGATGGTAAAGTTGCCCTACTCTGATTTTGGTGGCTTTATCTAACATACTCTTCTAGTCACTCTTCCTTCAGGGAACCCCTAACCCACAACCTGCTTTCTTCCTAGTCGCTGCGGCGATTCGACTTTCTCACAGCATTGGTCTACACAAACGCGGTTCTAGCTTTGGCCTCAACGTGGTCGAAGTTGAGCAGCGGAAGAGGGTGTTCTGGATCGCCTATCTTCTTGACAAAGAGTAAGACCTGCTTCCAGGCGCCGCATACATTTGTTTTGAATACTGACCGATTCCTTAGCATTTGTCTACGCTCTGGTCGACCGCCAGTACAAGATGACGATGATATGAATGTTGAGCTGCCAAGCGAAGATCCTCCAGACAATGTTGGAAATGTGCCATTATCTGATGGTAAAAGCAAGTTCAACCTATTCCGGGCATTGTGTGAATTTGCCACTATTCAAAGCAGAGTATACAAGCGACTTTATTCTGCCAAAGCATCGAAACAGTCAGACGGTGAATTGCTCAATACAATCGGTGAACTTGACAAGGAGTTGGAGGATTGGAAAGACAGCATTCCTATCGACTTCCGCCCCGAATACGACATCCAAGCTACCCATACCCCCCTCATCATCCACATGGTCGTTCTACATTTTGCCTACTACAATTGCTTGACCACCATTCATCGGATGTCCGTTCATCACGGGTATTGGACAAGTCGTCTGTCCAATTATGCCATACAAGGGTTGAATGCACGGCCCTTGAACCCTAGGGTATTCTTGTCGGCAGTTTTGTGTGTCACCGCTGCCAGGGCATCGATTAATTTGATCAAGTATATTCCGCAAGGAGACTTTGCTTGTGTTTGGTACGTTTCGGAGAATTCTGGGAACAAACAGCTGCTAACTTGATACCAGGCTGATTCTCTACTATCCGGTGTCTGCCCTTGTAACTCTTTTCGCCAACATCCTACAGAACCCCAACGATGCGCGCGCTCGATCAGATGTTAAATTAATGAGCGTGGTAGTCAGCTTCCTGTCCACCCTGGTCTCTGATGAATCCAATGGCAGCATCAAGCGTATGCTAGGTCTTTGTGGCGAATTTGAGAGAATTGCCAAGGTGGTCTTGGACAAAACTGAAAAAGAGTCTCATTCGCGAAAGAAACGCAAGAATGCAGAAGACTCTACAGGCGCAGCCGACGAGCAGTCGGCAACTTCACCCTCCGCCAAACGTACACAACCACCGCCCACCTCCGCATCCTTCTCTCCCTCCGTGTTTACCAACCCGACGGCTGCCGCCCACTCGCCCGGTACAGGAGGACCATTCCCGGGGACTACAATGCCCCCAACAAATAACCTCCCTACCGACCTCCCAAGCAATGTCCATGCCATGCCTGGCATCGGGCAGGAGTTCTCAGACATGCTGAGTCCTGATCAAATGGCTAGTGTTGCATTCTCTGACCAACACCCATTCAGTGCCAGCCCCGGTGTGGCATCATTCCAGCAGCCCTTTGTCCCACAAGATCTCTGGCAGATGCCAATGACAATCGAGTGGGACTGGGCGGATATGTCCACCAATTTCCCTCCTTTTGAAGGAGCTGGCCCCGGCGGGCCGCTGCCTGGGCAGTGATCGTGAGTGTATGATGGACCAAAATCACTTTCATCTATCTTTTATGTAACTCATGACGGTGGGATTATTGTTTCCGGTGTTATTTTTTCATACCAAACCATCTCCACACATCTTGTATATTGAAGCGCTCCTCTTGTTATTTCGAAACCATCCCTAGGTCTCTATAGAGTGACCGGAATAATCATGGGTTTCCATTACGCAGCGAATGGCGCAAAGGTGGGCCCTATTCATAGGAATATATACAGACAGGTCTCCAATTATATCCAAACAATATTAGACAATTTAGTTCAATAGTTAACGGAGATTATAAACAACAGCCTTGAAAGGGACTCACGGCTTTAAGCTAATTCCATCCGTGTACCCCGGGCCTCGGGGGCTGCGCTGCTGTCCAGGTGATGACTCAGCCGGATCGGCGAAAATTTAGAACCGACTGGAACCACACGGCGTCACCTCGGACCTGGATGGCTCAGAGCTTCTCAACTCCTAGCTCAATTCCCCCCTCACGCCTGATTTTGATGGATTGTGATATCATCCGTTACCTCTAAACTCGATTGACCACCTTTTACCCCCGCCCTCGTAGCCCTCGGGGCTCCCATTCCTCGACCATGGCTACCTTACTCCGACGGCCAGGCAATCTCGCTCGCTATTCGAGGAAAGCCGCGGAATCTACCGGTCGCACGGGGTTGGCTTCCGTGCTTCTGCGACCATCAAGACTCTCATCTCTGGTTTTATCAAGCCGCGCTAGAACCTACTCCACGCAAGGTCCGACACCCCCCAACGACAACGGCCGGAACAACACATCAGATGGCCGCAATAATGACCAAACAAAGCAGCCGAAGTGTGTTCTCACTGAAGCTGAATTGAAAATTGTGGATGAATGGCTGGTGGATATGGACGTGGAGCGACGTACCAATGTCCGGAACTACATCATGAGCAATGGGCTTCCACCGGAAGTCAGGGCGCACATCGATCCCAATCAAGAACCGTCATTGATGGATCGTATTAAGATGACGCGATTCCTGTGGCAAGTCTCGGCTTACCATGCTGATGAGCGTCTAGCTAGACAGGAAGAACTCGCAAAGCGCGGTATCGCAGACCTGCGCACCCCCTTCGAAAAACGCAGTGATGCGGCCAAAAGCAACGAAGAATCTAGCCTCCGCTTCAATAAGGACTCAGAGCAACAGCCACAAGGACAGCAACCTGCAAAGGAGGGCGGACAGCAATCCAACGCACAACCACCAAAGGATCCCAAGCAAGATAAGGATCCTAAGGAGGAAAAGGATACCAAGGAAAAGCAAGGTCCTAAGAAGGACCAGCAACAGCAGAAGAAGCAACAGGGTGACAAGAAGGGCAAGGTGCCCCCTAACATGGGCAAGGTCCTCGAGTTCCGCTTCGATCCCGTTTCATTCTTCGTTACCGCTCTCGTCACATACTACGCCTACCGCAGCTTTTTCCCCGGTGAAAGCGGGGGCAGGGAAATCACCTGGCAAGAATTCCGGGCCAACTACCTTGAGAAGGGCCTCGTGGAGAAATTGACCGTCTTGAACCACACCAAGGTTCGGGTTGATCTCAACCGCGAAGCTGCGACTCAAGCCGATTCAAATGGCCAGCCTGCCTCCTATGTCTTCTTTAGTATTGGTTCCGTCGACAGCTTCGAAATGAAGATCGAGGCAGCTCAGTATGAACTCGGCATTCCCTCGCATGAACGTATTCCTGTCGCCTATCACGATGAAACCCCTTGGGGTGGCGTCTTGATGTCATTGGCTCCTACTCTTCTCTTCCTTGGTGGTGTCTTCTGGATGTCCCGGCGTGCCGGTGGCGGTGCCGGCGGCCAGAGTGGTATCTTTGGCATCGGAAAGAGCCGTGCCAAGCGCTTCAACCACGAGACCGATATCAAGATCAAGTTCTCTGACGTTGCGGGCATGGACGAAGCCAAGGTTGAGATCATGGAATTTGTTAGCTTCCTCCAGCAACCCGAGCGATTCGAGAAGCTGGGTGCAAAGATTCCCCGTGGTGCCATCCTTTCAGGTCCCCCCGGTACTGGTAAGACATTGCTTGCTAAGGCTACTGCTGGTGAATCCGGCGTGCCTTTCTACAGTGTCAGTGGTTCCGAATTCGTCGAGATGTTTGTCGGTGTCGGTCCCTCTCGTGTCCGTGATCTCTTCGCCAATGCCCGGAAGAACACCCCTTGCATCATCTTCATTGATGAAATCGATGCTATTGGAAAGTCCCGAGCAAAGTCGAACGTTGGTGGTGGAAACGATGAGCGTGAAAGCACTCTCAACCAGATTCTCACTGAGATGGATGGTTTCAATACCTCTGAGCAAGTTGTTGTCCTGGCCGGTACCAACCGACCGGATGTTCTCGACAAGGCCCTGATGCGTCCCGGACGATTCGACCGACACATCTCTATTGACCGACCTACCATGGACGGTCGTAAGCAGATCTTCCGTGTTTACTTGAAGAAGATTGTCACCGACGAGAACCTGGAGTACATGGAGGGCAGACTCGCCGCTCTGACTCCCGGTTTCGCTGGTGCTGATATCGCCAACTGCGTGAACGAGGCAGCTCTTGTTGGTAAGTTCTTATACATACTCTCTTCGCTGTATTTCATCAAAGCTAACAATTTCCCCCTGCAGCTGCCCGTGAAAACGCAGACAAGGTTGTCATGAAACACTTCGAGCAAGCCATTGAACGAGTCATTGGTGGATTGGAGAAGAAGTCCCTTGTCCTCTCTCCCGAGGAGAAGCGGACCGTCGCCTACCACGAGGCTGGCCACGCTATCTGCGGTTGGTACTTCAAGTGGGCTGACCCGCTGCTGAAGGTTTCGATCATTCCTCGCGGACAAGGCGCACTTGGATATGCCCAATACCTCCCGGCTGGCGGTGACACATATCTGATGAACGTCAACCAGATGATGGACCGCATGGCCATGACTCTGGGTGGTCGTGTCAGTGAAGAGCTGCACTTCGAAACCGTGACCAGCGGTGCTAGTGATGACTTCAACAAGGTCACTCGCATGGCTACTGCCATGGTGACCAAGTTCGGCATGTCGTCCAAGCTTGGTTACATCTACTACGAGGATGACGCACAGCAACAACTCCACAAGCCCTTCTCCGAGGATACTGCCCGCTCTATTGATTTGGAGGTGCGCCGTATCATCGAGGAGGCCCACAAGCAGTGCCGCGACCTCCTGACCGAGAAGCGGAAGGAGCTTGGTATTGTTGCCGAGGAACTTCTGTCTAAGGAGGTTCTTGGACGTGACGACCTCATCCGTCTCCTTGGCCCGCGCCCCTACCCCGAGTCTGGCGAGTTCGCCAAGTACTTCGATGGCAAGGGCGGCCAGACCATTGCCCCACCGGACTTCCAGAACCCCGAACAAACCTCTGGTAAGGACGGCCGGGATGAGACACCTATCCCTCCTTCATAGATTAGGAGATCGTGTTTCTTTGCATTCCTGCGCTTTGGTTTGGTTTTGGTTCAATTTTGGGAGGCATGATATCACTGTAGCCTCTCTTCTTTTTGTATTTATCGATTGCATATCCCGTTTCTTCTCCTCTCTCATCCTCTCTTTTTGTCTACTCTCATCCCACAACACCTTTCTCCCTTTCCTCCCTCGTGCTCAATAAGAAGATCGCTTCCTTTTTTTTCCCTCGTCCTTTTCCCCCTCTTTCCATCTCCGTGTCTAATTGGATCTGTACAACTTGTACTGAGTGTATATTAGGGAGTTATTTTGAAACATGTCTTAGATTGGAAGTTCATGTCTCTTACGCGTAAATATTGTTGAGTGACTTGTGTAAAACTCACCGAATAACGTTGTATCAGACTCATCGGCTAGTAAATTATCAAAATCTCCTTTGATAGCAGTGACACCTCGGAGACATGCCAATGTCTTGCGCTTTATCCTCAATTATTCCCTTTGAGGTATGTCTCAAACGCCTATCTAAGTTGATTTAATTCAAAAATTCTTCATTGTGAATGAAGACTAGTGCATACAGGTAGGCGTCTAAAACCTGCCGTAGTAGTGCATATAAACCCATAAAGAGACTCAAGGCAAAGAGGACAAACGGCATAGCTATGAAGACGATTTCTATTTAAATGAAAGAGCTAAAGACTAACAAAGAACATATTTATGGTACTCAATCTATTAGCAACATAGTTAATCCCCCAAACCCTACAGTTAAGTTCATACGAGAGCATTACACTCCAAGGGGAAACATCAAGCCCCAGAACGCCAATTCAACCAACATTTTCCTGTCCTCGGGCAGTGGTTCATCTGTCAGAGCTTCAGGTCGGGATCCTGATTCATCAAAGATGCTCCGTATCCCTGCACTTCGAGACGAGAATGGTCGGGATTTACTCAGTGATGACACTAGTCCCGACAAGAGCAGCCCAAAAGGCGAGACAGAGTGGACGAGCGATGCTATCCGCGCATTCGACCGTGTTTGGCATGATCCAGCGAGGAGAAAGCAGCCCGGCTGTTTTCAAACTGGCAGCGGCGAATCAAGCAGGACTGCTGTATCCCAAAGTAGACAGACCCTGGCCCCAGACACCTATCCTACTCCACACAGGATGATAACACTGGAGCAGTCTCGTCAATACTAGCATACCACTGAACAACCCTATGAGCTTTCGCACGACACGGTATCCCGATTCTACAGTCCGGACTGTTTGAAAGAAAAGCTCCTCGGCCCGGAGAACTACAAGGATTGGGCGGACCGGATGAAGAAGAACCTGGAGCTGTGCGGCGGATTGTGGATCACTGATGCTGATCTTGAAGTGTCGACGCACATCAGCTTGAGCACACAAGGCATTCAGTCCAACCTGAATCTTTGGATGATGGTTTTCAGCAACGTGTCACAGCCTATACGACGGGAACTTTGTGCCCTGGAGGAATTGGATGCACGGGAGACGTGGCAATTTCTGGAGAGAATGTATGGGAGAGATGTTCCCATGAAGGTGCGTTCGGTCAAGGGCCTACGTGATATCATGGGTATCAAGTATGACGAGTGTGCGTCATTGAAAGAATACATAGAGAAGATGGTGTTGTGCAGTCGAGCGATTCAATGTAACCGCGGAGAGAAAGATGGTGGCGATGGAGGGAAACACAATGGCCGCGGAAAGAATCGCAACCATTTGAGAGGAGACGGAACTAACGAATGGTTATGGTGCCAGCTCATCTTGGTGAATCTTGGTCCGGAGTGGGAGGCTTGGGTCTCTGAGCTGGTGGGGAAATTCGAAGATAATGAGAGAATGAATGTTGCAATATGCACTTTCAGAGGACTCTTCCCAATCATTGAAGCAGAACAAGCACGTCGCATGCAACTTGCTCGTTACACGAAGAATTGTGATGCGTGACCATGTCTTCAGAAGTCCTGTCAATATGTATCTCATGTTTTCAGTCTGTTGCAATGAGTGATTAGTGCCTGAATGTATTAAAAATAGTGTGCATTGTGTTAAAATCGATAGTTTGAGGTAAAATGCTAAGAAAGTGCAGAAAATCCTAGGAAAAGCACGTCCACCCATATAGTAAAGATCCTCATCATCCTCTGCTTATATATCAACCAACACATTAAGTGCTCTTCTTGCTAGTCTTCTTGGTATTCTTCGCCTTGACAGACAGGCGAGGAATAAACCTGCCAACACGAGCTTGGTAGTCGCTGTACTCGGGGTACTTGCCAGCGGTGATAGCCTCAGTTAGACGCACGCTTCCCTGGAAGATGGCAAGGTATCCAAAAGCGCCGAGACCGGCCCAGTTGTAGTAAGTCTCGGTGCGGTAGCAGGACCACAAATACATGGTCAACCAAAAGGCCTGCTCGGCAACGAAGTTGGGGTGTCGCGACCAAGACCAGAGGCCACTGACAACAAAGCCCCGCTCAAGATCTTCAGCGGAAAACTGGTCCTTGTAGGGCTCAGGAATGCGCGCGTTGGTTTGGTACTCCTTTTTAGCGGACTGGAACTTCCACTGCTGCCCGTCGGCGAAGAATTCAATAATGATGAAGAAAAACGCAGCACGAGAGAAGGCCAAGTCAGGAAGGCCAAAGGTATCGGTTCCCTGGTTGTATGCGGCGACAACAAAAATGTAGGTGGGAGCGGTGATGAGAAGGAGCAGCAGCGACTGAGCGATTGAAATGAATCCGAGGTTGAAGATCATGAAAAGAAAGCTGTTGTTCACTTTAGAGCGCACGATCTCCCAGCGGTAATCTTCCGAGCCAATCGAGTATCCTCCTTTGCGCCAGTAGTTGAAAGTCAAGCGAGCCTATTCCATAATTCGAGTCAGCATATGCAGAGGTTGGGAAGAAGAGCCAACTTACACTCCAGAGAACACTGATGACAGCGATTGTATCCAAAGTCTGGGTCTGGATGCCGGACAAACGAGCCCAGACGGCGAAATGCACATTGTACAGCGCGGGGAGAATGCTCCAAAACCGGTCTATTTGTGAATAGTTCCGGTTGATCTCGGCCGCGATGAAAAGCAGACCAGCCAGAGCTCCACCGAAAGCAATCGCAGAGACGAGGGGGTTGGTAGCTAGATAGACAGCTCGCAAGCTATACACATCGGTACCAGCTGCGCGCAAGCTGTCGGGTAGCCATTGCAACTGGGCCAAGTAGGGGAGAACAGTAAGCTGAAACGAGGTATAATCCAAAAGGGACTCCAAACGGGGGAGCGGTAAAGACGCCATTGCTGTGCTATATAGGATCAAAATGCCGCAGGAGAAAAGGAAAACAAAACCGTTTGCTCCGGTGGAGTTGGACGGGTTGACCAGTAGTTGCCTGATTGGGAATAGCGTGCCTAAAAGGGAATACATGCCTCAGGCACTACATCGCGTCTCAGGCATCAAATCTCTTCGCGTCCGAGTCATCCAGAACAAGATGTGATCGACATCAGGACATTCAAGGCCACCACCACGATGAACTCTATGTGATCTAGATTGGGGCTCATCATGGCTCGCAAAATTTTGTGTGTGGCTGAAAAGCCTGCAATTGCTCGCGCAGTGGCCACTCACTTGTCGGGAGGTTCTTTCCAAACAGTGGGTCCCTTTTTAAAGAATTATGATGAATCCAGCTAACATCCAGGTATAGCATGCGATTCGAGGGAATCAGTATGTCAAGAACTATGAATTTGAGTTCAATTTTGGTGGTGCCTGGGGTAACTGCTCGGTCACCATGACCAGTGTAGTGGGCCATCTGACTGGCCTGGACTTTGACCGCCAGTACAAAGGTTGGATGTCCTGTCCTCCAGGGTCACTATTCGAGGCTCCTGTGCAAGAGACAGTTGATAAGGTGGGTAATTTCCAGCAGCTGTCTTGACCGCATGCTGATGTCTTCACTAGGACAAGCTACCAATTGCGGAGAACATCCGGAACCAAGCCAAATACTCTAAAGCCCTGTTTATTTGGACCGATTGTGATCGTGAAGGCGAGCATATCGGTTCTGAGGTCCGTAATCAGGCAAAAGCAGGAAATGCTCGGATAGAGGTCAAGCGAGCCAAGTTCAGCAACACAGAAAGCGCGTAAGTAATGTTGATTCTTTTTTTGGTGTCTACTCAAACTGATCCAAGAATAGACATGTTCGTCGGGCTGCTCTAGAACCAGTCAATCTCGACGAATATCAGGCCAGTGCTGTGGCTGCCAGAATCGAGCTGGATCTTCGAATAGGCGCTGCATTCACCCGCCTACAGACTCTACAACTACAAACAGTAGTGGCAGCTTTGAAGGAAAAGGTTATCAGCTATGGTAAGTTGTTGCTCATTATAGATACTAGTAAACCAACTGACAAGTTAGGATCTTGTCAATTTCCTACTTTGGGATTCGTTGTCGACCGATACTTGAGAGTCCAGAATTTCAAACCAGAAACATTTTGGGGCATCAAGGTCATACTCAGCCGTGAAGGCAAGAAGGTCAATTTCCTCTGGAAGCGAGTACATCTATTTGACCGAGCAGTTGTGACTATGATGTTAGAGAGATGTTTGGTTGCAAAGCAAGCCAAAGTCACAAAGGTGAACCAGAAACCTACAAGCAAATGGCGGCCGTTGCCCTTGACTACGGTAGACCTACAGATGATGGGCAGTCGATTTCTTCGTTTGGACAGTCAGACTATCATGAAGGTAGGGAACCACTTTTGTATTGGATGTAGATGATATCTAACTAGCTCAAAGGTAGCAGAAGCACTTTACACCAAGGGATTCATCAGCTATCCCAGAACCGAGACAGATCAGTTTGACAAAGCAATTGATCTAAAGAAACTGGTCGAAAAGCAATACCCCGACAGCTCATGGGGCCAATACGCTCGAGAGTAAGCTTATTGGACTTGCCTTATATACACAAAACTAATGCCTCTCTAGACTTATTGATGGCAAGTTCAGGACTCCTCGCTCTGGTCGTCACAATGACAAGGCCCATCCACCTATTCATCCTGTTAGTTGGGTTTCACCAACTCAATTGAACGCCAATGAAAAGAAGGTGTATGAATTTGTCGCCCGTCGATTCCTCGCCTGCTGTTCTGATGACGCGAAGGGCCAAAGCACAGATATTGAAATTCAATATGGCGACGAATCCTTCCACACCAATGGTCTTATCGTGTTGGAGAGAAACTACTTGGATGTATACGTGTACGATAAGTGGGAAAGCAGCCAGCAACTTCCCAAATTTGAACTAGGGGAGCTCTTTGAGCCCACAGAAGCCAATATTTTCGAAGGCAAAACAACTGCTCGGAACTATCTGACTGAGCCCGAGCTCATTGGCCTGATGGATGCCAACGGGATTGGTACTGATGCTACCATGGCGGAGCATATTGCCAAGATCAAAGAACGTGAATACGTCGCCATAAACCAACGAGGCAGCGGCCGCAGCTCAGTGCAGGAATTCATTCCGACCCGCTTAGGTGTGGCCCTTGTGGAAGGGTATGACAATGTTGTCGAGGGTCTCCCTAATAGTGTGTCTCTCAGCAAGCCGTTCCTTCGCAAGGAAATGGAATTGAGAATGGTTGAGATCTGCTCGGGCACCAAGACTCGACAGGAGGTCGTTCAGCAGAGTCTGGATATGTACCGAGAAGTCTTCATTCACACACAGAGACGCATCAACATGCTGAAGACTGCTTGTCGCAAGTATCTTGTTGAAGAAACCACGTCATGATTGTCAGTCGTTTACAAAGGAGATCATATTTGATCATAATGAAATATTCAATTGATCGAACCTTTCTGTCTCCAACCTTGAAATTAATCAAAATTTCAGACATTTAAAGAGAAAGGAACATGAAATGTGAATCTTCGTATGCCCTAGTCTTCACCATTGCGCTGAACTCCTTTTCCCTTCTCAACACCCACGTCTCCCACGAATTTGGGAATTCCGTCCGGTTTTCCTGCGGTGTTGCGATTGTTACGTCCATTCATCTGCTCGGGGGTAGGACTCTTGCTTAAATCCAAATCGGGCGGGTTCAATCCTTCGGGCAGGTCGCTGGAAAGGTTCTTCGCCATCAATATGTTAAGCCAAGCTAACTGTCTCGGAATCTGAGGGAAACTTTCAGTATTTTTCATTAGATTCTGATGTTGGTAACTGACCTCGTCCAATTTGGACTCGATGTCAATCATCCCGGACTCAATGTCAATCATCCCGGACGTGTATTTGTTTTCCATCATACCAACAATATGCAACAAACAATGTTGGAGGTCGGCCGAGGAGTTGGTGATGGACTCTGCCAGGTGAACGAAAACAGGTCGTACTTGTTCATTTTCTCTTCGAATCTCTCGGACCTCGAACATCAAGATACGGAATTGTTCTTGCACGTTCCTCATTTGGTTCATATAGTCGTACTGCAGGTCCTCGAGGTTATGCTTGACGTTACTCATCACCCCAAAGCCCATTATTTGCACTGTGACAATAACAAAAATGAGAATAGCCATGACAGTGAAATACGGCGTGTTAGTCTCGACTAAGTGGGGCTGCTGCGGCTGCTGGTGGCTAAGCTGTGTTGTTGAGCTGTCGTTCAGATAGAACGAGACGGGCATCGCTGGAGCACTCAGGTCTAACATGGGCATTGTAACTCCTGGGTTGTCGATGTGTAGTGATACTGCCTTAGCCGAGTTTTCCAGGGCCAGCCTGGCATTCTCGTACTGTTGAGCATCGAGTGAAAGTTGCAGAAGGAGGTCGTGTTCTGGGACTGCGTCGTCTTTGGGGAAGACGAAAGGGTGAATTTTGCGCAAGTTGTAAATGGAATACGCAATTTCGAAAGAGCTGACACTCCGCCAAAAGAACGAGTTGGAAGGGTTCACTCCGGTCAACGGAATGGAATGCCAGAGGCCAATGCTGCTGAGGCCGGTAAAAACGGCTCCCAGCACCAGTTGGTCGTACATGTTTGTGAATTTAATATCAGATCAGTGGATTTCAAGAGTTTCAAGGGAATCTCCGTCTTTCTCGGTGTCTTGAGAGCTTAAATACATCGCGAAGAAGGCAGAACCGCGACAAGGAATAGGTAACTCTTTGTTTAATTCACAGTGTTTTCTATATTCAAACTTGAATAACCATTCATTGTTTGGGCTGGTGATTGTTTGAGGGTTGCATTATGTCTAGCATGATTGTTTCTTTATTTGGTTGATTTTTATATTTAGCTATCTTTTTGAATATCTCCCATTTATATTCTGCTCTATTCTTACCATGACAATAGACAATAGGGCCCGTCTGGAGGTATATCAATAGATATGATCCTATTCAACAATGCTGAGCTAAACCTCATTGTCTGCACACCCAACAATGCACTCAAAGAAAATTACTCACCAACACTAGCACAAAGAGATTATAAAAGCATGTTAGACAGGGTTCAAACAAGTTCTCCCGATAATAGGGGCTTTTCCAGAAATACTACAAATCCCTTCAATTGTATTGAAAGGATTATGGGATATAGGGAAACGCTTAAAACAAACAACAGCATTATTACCACACTAGGTTCTATGTATACATTTTAGACTGTGAATCTTCTAACATACAAGTGAACAATCTTGATGCTCTATTTATCCAGGGTAATCCGATATCCATACCATAGAATATTGATTAATGATTGAACTTGTAACAAACTAAATCAAACTGGTAACAGAGGCATGAGCGGATTTTGCAATGACTTTCCTCATGCAGTTAGCCATATTCATTATCTGCATGTTTATAACATGAACATGAACTAGAGACAAACGCAAAGCGACAGACGCAAAGAACTATTTCCGTATTTATGTCATAGGTTTCCATCCTTGGAGCACTTGTCTGTGCTATCACTAGCAGGTGTCTAAGATGGATAAAATATTTCAATTCTACAGATCTCAGATAAAATACAAGGCCGAATTTCCCTACTGGCAGGTGCAAGTGAATCTTCAGCTTGTGCTGTCGACACGCTGACCATCAGCAGGATCGAGATTACTGTCGGCAAGACTACCAGCGAACTTGAAATTGGATAGTGATTAAGCCCCAGGTTACCTATGTTGGCCTAGGATCTCTCTCAAGGTTTGTTGGGATAGTGGCTTTGTGTGTTCTTTTATAATATTGAATTACATATGCATAGCATTATAACCCCTAGGAGTTATTGTATTACCCTACTAGCCCCGTGAAGCCCACACCTATCCTGCCGAGGTCAGGGCCTCACGTCCTAAATTAATTATGTGTGATATTGAATGGTTGATCCACTTCATTCGATGGTAAAATGACTTATGAGCTCAGTGCATATGCGGCAATTTTCAATGGCGACATGAAAAGAGGGAGACTTTAGTCTGCCGCAGTATCTTCATCGTCTCAATCGTCGTCTTCATCATAGTCTTCGTCGTCGTCCTCCGCGTATTCGTATTCCTCATCGTCATCCTCTGCACGCTTGTTCCCCGCATGGTCATCCTCCGCGTCGTCGTCCTCATCGCTGTGCTTGTCGTCGTCGTCATCTTCTTCAGCCTCAAACAGGGATTTATACCACTGAATGGCAGCATCCTTCCTGGCCTGCGTCAATCGACCCGTGGCACTCGTCGGGAGGTGTAGGCCATGCCTGATGAGGTGTTGACGAAGGTTGTTAGTTGCAGAGGTAGGAACCTATATTCAATTAATAGCCAATTCGGAGAGCCTTGGTATAAATGCACTGACATGGTTGTGTTTACATCCCGGTACGCGGCAATAGACCTCGCCATGGTACACGATGGTTTCACCAGCAGAGTTCTGTTAACACAATTAGTAAAAGTTTTCGCAGTTGATTCTCTTCATATAGACTCACCATCGTGTAAAGTGGGAGCTTGAGCTCCCGAGCCTCGGTCTTGACGAGGTACTCTCTGTACGCGTTGCAGGTTCGTAGAAATGCGGGACAGTTATAGCTGTCTAGCAAAGGATCAGAGACAGACATCTCGAAAGCTGTTTCGGTTTTAGAGTTATTTCCTGGTGGAAGAGAGGATGAAGAGGAAAGCGATTGAGAAAGCGATTGAGAGAGAAAAAGTGGTTGAGATGCTCTGAGCCGGTGGGCAGCTCCTTCCTTCCTCAGATCTTTCCCTCTTCGACATCCCCTCTTCTCCTCCTTCGTCCTTTCTCTTTCTCTTTCTCTTTTTCTTTTTCTTTTCGAGCCTCTGCCTTCAACCAGATCGACTCTACTCCTCGTTATTTGCCTCTCAACTCTCACAGCCAACATGGGCTTCTTGTTCGCAACACCAAGTGATGTGACGCTCATCGTCATTGAAGAGCCGAGCGAAAACGACGAAAGAAAAAAGAAGACAGCCTTATTTCACGTTGATCGCTCAAACCTGATCGCAAGCAGTCCATACTTTGAAAGAATGTTCTCATCTCGGTGGGAAGGATCCGGAAGTCACAATCCCACTCTCAGAGGCGACACGATCAAAAGCATGGAAGTGATGCTGGGGGTGATTCATGGAGTGGACACCAAGCCAGAGACTGTCTCTGTTGCGGATGTCTGGTACACCATCAAGGCCTGCAACAAGTATCAACTGGATCCCAAAAGGCTGATGGGCTGGTTCGCACAATGGATCAAATGGATTGACCAGGAAACCCCCGCAAGATGGGAGAATTGGGCTTTCAATCGCCAGCTTCTATTTCCTTGCTATTTCTTTGATCACGCAGAAGCATTCCAACACGTGTCAAAGAGACTCGTCTACAACACGCCAGGTCATATCACAGAAATGGCACCGACAGATTCGCCATCTTTTGAGCCAATGCATATGCCCCCTATCGTCATGCGTAAGTTGAAATCACTCACAGCTCTAAGGCTAAATGGTTTTAACTCGAAAACAGAACAACTGAACGCAGCTAGAGGGCGGCTCAGAACCATTCTTCAAAGATCTCTTTTTGAAGATGCAAACGTGGCTATCGATTATGCTCATTGCAATTGTGCAGCACGAAATATCTTTTTCTACATGAGGGAACTGCATCGAATCGGGGTCAGGCCGCTGGATTCTGAAATCCACAAAAATTGCGTCCGGGACATTCTTGATCGACTGGAGAACTTCGATGATGACACGATCACAAACAGCCACCCAGCATCGGCGCAGATATGCAATGCATGCTCCCGCTCCTGGAAACGTGTGGTGGAGTATACACGAAGACAGGTTAAAAGCTATTTCGACGGTCTGTGTTTGGATTGCATGCAGAATCATCCAGACGAGAATTCCGAGTACTGGGCTCTCGACACTCCAAGATACATGTATGATAACACTTGCCGCATCAGACACGGCGAGCCGACCTGGTACTTCAGTTTTATGGGGCGTCGTGACAGAAATCCATACCGTACGCAATCCTGAATGAACAAGAAAGGAAAATCTTGACTGCATCATGGTACTCATCCCTTGCCCTGAGATTTTCCCAAGCGATCTATGTCCATTTCTCTTCATATGTGCCGCCACCATGCTTATGGCAAGCTTGTTGGTCTTTCAATCGGCGGTAGATACCTACAATGCTAGGTACTCTTGAGCCATGAACCGTTGAATACATGTTTGAAGCATCACTTGTTAGCGTACCAGATAGGTAAAAATCTGACTGTTTGTTTAAACGACATTTTCACCAGCCTATATATCTAGCTCCGTCTCTAGACTCTAGCTTATCTTAAATGTAGAATCTAACTTGGACACCATATGTAAAGTATTCAAACCAGAAATAAAAAAGCTCAATCCTCAGGGCATAGTAGGTCAGTATTGCCAATTGTTTCCCTTGTAGCTTCAAAATACCGATATAATATAGGTAGAATATTGATTTATAATTCCGGTACGCTAAGCTTCCTAGTACCGTCTTCGTTTGGTAAAGAAATACAATTGATAGATACTATAGTATAGTGGCATGTGATGGCGCATTTCGAGAACAAAGACTAAGCATACTTATGACCCACAAAATCACTGGGAAGTGCTGATCTTGTTCTACTGTTTCGTTGCTTAGTCGCGGGAGGCTTTCTTTAGCCGGCCTATAAGGGCGAAGCCTCGTAGGGCATGATCGGGCGCCTAATGTCAGCCAAAGTGGATATGCGGAAGTGGATATACGAGAAAGTAGGGATGATATATGTACAACATAGTGTTCAATGCCCGAGAAAGTTGTAGAATTAGATTCAGCCGCACGCTTAACCTGGTCTCTACGACGAGTTCGGCTCTGATGTACGCCGAACCCAAGCATCAAGATGCCTTGAAAACACATCTTTACCGGTTGTAGTCATGAGCTACGTAATCAGAAGTAGGATCTATCGTCTCTTCTGTAGTTATCATTTTGTCTCGTAGGCTTTTACTCCCCCCTTTTATAGTTACGCATGTCACTCTAGCATGTTTTCATTCCAGCACGGTCTCGAAATACCCTGGTTCTGAGATCTGCACTGTCAAGTCGGAAGATCTCAATTTGCATGAGACGTGACCTGCAGCGTAATCACCGAGTTCATTCGCCGTTGGCTGCCAGCATCTTCATTAGCATCCTCATTTTATTGTCAGCATTAATCGTGAATCTGGAACATAAAGCCGATTTGGTCGTGTACTTAGCTCTGTTCCATATATCCATGGATGTATTTTGCACAGAGTGGCTATGCTCGTACATTGGACCAATGATAGGCCAACTACTAACCCACAACGAAAACACGTTACGAAGTCATGTCTTTTCTTTTCTATTTTCTATTTTGCTTTGTTTGACTCAACTTTTCCCGATGAGACAAACCCCTGCATCCCGTTATTGCCGACAATTCCGCTGTTACATCAGTGATTAGAAGGTTTCAATGGAGACTAGGCCAGGGATTAATCGACCTGTGGACGAGTAATATACTTAGTTATGCCCAGGGAACTAACTTACCGGAGATATCGCAGATAGCGGACTTTGGCGGACATGTTTCTAGTGCTGGTCTTGACGGAAGAAAGTGCTTATAAAATCACACCTCTTGATAGTGGCTGCGCTACTAAGAATCTTGAACCCTCTAGTCCCATACAATCCTCACGGCAAACAGTCGGGGAAAAAAATTAAAAACCTGACCTGACCTGACCTGACCTGACCGGATCCACTATGCCTCCAATCACAGGTTCCAACATCCTGGTCATCGGCGGCTCGTCTGGGATTGGAGCAGCTGTAGCCAATCTAGCCGCCGCCGAAGAGAACGTTCACGTCTCGATTGCGTCGTCCAATCTCGCCCGTGTGGAAAAGACAGTCCAAAGGCTCCAAACGGCCGTCCCGAACGCCCAGATCAAGGGCTATACGGTTGATATCGGTGGTGATGATGCCGAATCTCGCCTAGAGAACCTATTAGCGGAGGTGACGGCGGCAACGGGCCGTCCCCTCGACCATATCGTCTATACGGCCGTCAAGCTTGAGTTTAAATTCCTCCACGACGTGACCGTAGATTTCCTACGCGGCGATGCGCAATTTTTGGTCTTTGTACCGCTTCTTATCGCTAAGATTGCCCCGCCCTTTATGAACCAAAACTATCGATCGTCTATCACATTTACCAGTGGTCGTATTGCGGAGAAACCTATGAAAGGAGTGGCGGTGCTGGCGGGCTGGGGCGCTGCCTTGTTTGGTATTGTGCGTACCCTTGCGCTCGACTTGGCCCCTATTCGGGTCAATCTCGTTAGTCCCGGAACGACGAATACGGAAATCCAAGGCCCTGAGCGCGAAAAGAAGATGGCGGCCGCTGCGGAGAGAGCGCTCTTGGGGAAGGTAGGGACACCTGAGGAGGTTGCTGAGGCTTATATCTACCTGATGAAGGATTCGAACAACACGGGCACTTGTGTAAGCACCAGCGGGGGGGACTTGGTTCAGTAGAGTAGGAATATTTTTTAAATTTTCAATTCTTTCATTTTCAGCCAAGGAGCTGGTAATACTATACTTGTATTGGCATTATAGGCTATCAGATAAAATACTACCGGGGCATAGGTACAAAAGTAACCTTGGAACCTTGGAATAGATCAAGATCTAATCCTATGAGATGATTGGTTTATATCCATGGATGGCCAAAGCGGATTTATGCATCAGGCATCAATTGAAATGAAAAATTCACTTTCATTTCCAAGCCCTGGAGGATCGAAATATGTTATTTTCGCGAAAATTAATTTGACGTTAGAGTGGACAATGTGCGGAAGTATATCCACAAGTCTCCAGAAAGGTTTGAGCAGTAGCTGGAAGAGAATAAGGAGAGGTTCATTGTATAGGTTGTGAGGAATCTACATGTATCATTGTATGACTTGTGAATTGAGGTCTGACATACAGTTCAATTTATTATTACCAGACCCGATAAATAAAGTAAACAATAGAACTTTTTCGGTTCCGCCACCTTCATTTACTTCAAATAGTTTCATTTATAACTCTATTACCAGCAAGAGTTGCACTTTCCTACTTGCCTAAGTGCTTCCGAGCCCCTTTCCCCCTATTTAACAGCTTCCTTCTTTCCTCCTATGTTATCTTCGAATTTCGAAAGACCTCAAGAGAGATCGATCAAGCTTTCACAATAAATATCGAAGACAAAATCAGTTTGTATTGCGCAACCGAACCAGAAACCTCGTGCCAACCCTCCCGCATTGGCCCAGGCAACATTTGCTCCTCGTTCAACCAGAAAGTAGGAGAATGAAACCCTCCTTATTTCATTGTACCAAAAGCCCAATCCATTAAACCAGTCACTCCAAAATTATGACGTCCGTCATGATGATGCGCTTCGTGCTCCATCACACTAATCCAGGCTTTGGCATCACTTCGAGAATGCGAATACATCGCAAAGATCTTCGCCACGCTGCTTAGGAAGCAAAGCTCCGGAAGAGTTGCTCCAACCATCCATGCAGACATCAACTCAGTTGCCATCTGGGCAAAGACATATTCCAATGGGTGCACATCCAGACCCGTTAATAGTCCATCTTGCTGAGTTTCATGGTGAAAGCGATGAACTCGTCGATATAACAATCTCCAATGAAGAACACGATGTATGCTGTAATACATCACGTCCGCAAAAACGTATCCAAGTAAAAATTTCTGCAACAAGAGTCGAAAGGACACCTCCCCCCAGCTAACATCAGTTACTGGCTGATGTGTGAACAACAAAAGTAGAAAATGGCCAGTTGCTCCAGCAGCAATGTTTATCAGCACTCGAACAAATGTCTTTAACGTTAACGTTCGAAAATATAGCACCTGTAAAGATGCCGCAGATAAAGCAATAACCAAAAGAGAAGAGTGTAACGCAAACACTTCAGTGACCATTTGTTTCAACGGGTACGAGAAGGGATAAGTCGGTCGAGGATCAAAGTGATAAATCGATCGAAGATCAATCAATTGGGACATAATGAAATTGATATCAATCACTTGTACCACTGGGAAGATGTTGTAAGGGCTTCGTGTGCGATTCGATTGCTTTTCGCCAGCGCTCCGGTAGAGCTTGACGGAGGCTTTTGGAAGTTCTCCACTTGTATAAACAGAAGAGGATGAATAAAGTCAAGGTCAACAATGAAAGAGACGGTCCTAATATATGTTGTATGTAGAATGCCCTAGATTCTCGGCGCCTATTTCAAAATCCTCACCCCCATGGTGATATGCATGGATGGGTGGCCTGAAAGGTGATATCAGAGGTCAGAGGTGCCATGTATGCAAGGCCGCCAACGATATCACAGTTAGAATATTTACTTTTCATATTCACTTACATAGTAGCTCTAGAGATAGATTACGCTCGAGAAAAAGTTCAAGCAACTACCACTAGCCACACTTTCCCTTACCAACTACCAACGAAGAGGGAAGTGTTTATATTACCCTACCCTTTGTGACGTCCAGCGTGATTAAAAGGCTTATATATGCTTTCATCTATTGCTATATGTCGACCTGACGGCGTTGAGTATCAGCCAGTATGACGGAAACAAGCACCCGGAAGCACGGCACAGTTGGTCGCTGCAGAAGTAGCCTCCTGGAGTGGACTTATCCTAACACATTGTATGGTGGAGAAGGTATTCGCTGAATCATCCAATCATATCGGCGGCGATGAAGTACTTGTCACATGAATTTCTTTTTTATCACAATGAGAAGGCAAATAACGGATCTTTTGATGAGAGATGTTACCATATTACTAAACTTATCTCGGGAAAGGATGTAGAAATTTTATTAAAACAGAAATATACAAGACAACACAACTAGGACAACTAGTTGAATCTATTCCGGTCTACTCCATACGTACGGGTCATGTGAAGGATGACAAATATCCTTTGTCAGCCCTGGAGTGCCCCGGGGCCCCGGGCCCCGGGGCCGGGACAAACAAGCTTTCCCCCCGACGGCCATAGCCCCCCACCCCCACGTATTTGTATCCCGTCAATGAAAATATGCACAGACACTGCGACGGCCAAAAAGCCCAAGGTTCCGAGTTCCTGTAGGTAAATTATCGGGTTGGCATACCGCAGGACCTGTCTTTCGCTCAGACCAAACATGTCTTTATTCGAGCCAGCAGTCATCGAGTACGACGGGAGACGGAACTGTAGAAATCAAAGGCTTGTATGGCCCCGTTCCCGACTAGCCTAGTGCAGCCACCTCATGATGTGGGCCCGGGAGTGCGGAATCCTCCCGTTAAAAGGGATCCTAAAGCCTGTGCCAATGACCATGATCGATGAATACCGGTACTATACCAGTCTCCTCGAGCCGGGGTAGGAGAGGCCTTTTCCCTCCCTGTCTTCCGGTTCGAATGTCGATCTTCACGTCGATTACTGTAAGCACACGAGTCAATATGCAACGCTAACAACTTTGCGTCAAATGAGACTGACTGGCTGTCACTGCAGACCGTATCCATGTCTCCAAAGTCTCGTTTCTCTTTAGTGCATCGAGCCACACCGCGAATTAAGTTATGCGTTAAGCGGAGTGAAAAAGCCTTTCCGAGAAATGATTCAGCTCCATTCTCGGGTAAGAAAATCGGTACAGGAGACCATAATGCGTCCTGCCCGATGTCCAGACACAATCCGCGATATGGTGAGCATCAACTGATATTTTTATCATCGATAGTTGTGACTTTATGAGGGGTCTTTTGTTAGATTCACCGCCGGTCTTTGACCTTCGGCCCAAGTGGGCGGCTGAAAACCCAAAACGGGTGCGCTTATGTCAAGTCATACAACCCCTTTTTTTCGGTTGGAGCACGTTTCTTTAGCTCTACATGGTCTCCGGATGTTCCTCCCGAGCTGCAGTTAATCATTCGGTCCTTCCAACAAGTAATTCCGTGCTTTGAGAGCATAGATGACATGAAATCCCAGACCTTCACCTTGGAAAACGATCATTTGTTGCTCCTAATGCACCGACTGTATTCCCTGCCGTACGGTTTCCCACTAATTCCCTTGCATAATACTATCCGGCTCTCGGCTGTGCTTCATTCATGCTGTGGTTCGAATCTGGAAACTTGAAAGCTAGGTAGCGAGTCCGTCACCCAAAGACTTTGATACAGCATCGAAAAAAGCGATGATCTTGGGACGGCACCAGGCCCACTTTTTCCGGAGTCTATTTTTGGGCCGTTTTGCCTCTGTAGGGCTGCCATTCCCCGGGGCCATCCATGGCTGGTATTTAGTAAGCGTTCGAAGGGCTATCCACGGGTACAACTTCCAAGGTCCGAAGAATTAGAATGACGCAAAGTGAGTATATGTCGCCGCAATGAGAATGCCAAGTCCCTTTGAGGTTCAGAAATAGAAATAGACTGTTATAACGCTTGTTTGTGAAAATATGTCTAATATGTCTACTCCGTATATAGTTGGATTCCAGGGTGTACACCCCAGATGTAACCCCAAAACTTCCAACCCGTCTTGTCTCAAAATTTATTCTATTTTCTATCTATTTCTTTATTTAGCATAACCAAGCTGAACGTGACGGGAAGTATAGTAACCTCATTGCAGATCGTTGATACGTAGACACCCTTGTCCGCTGGCCTAGTGGAACGTACCGTAAGCCTGTCAGAGTGGAATGTACAATGTACAGTTAAGGAAATTCATCTACAGAACTATTATCCAATGCCGATACTTCATTCGCAGCCCTACTCGCTTCTAAAACTTTATGGACCCAAGTACCCATGTACCTTATCACCGATCCGAGACTAATGTAATTAAGCATGTACTTTATCGCCGACCCGAGGCTAACCCTGCATGAACACTCATTCCGTCGGCTTTAACAATTTGCCATGGAAAATCATGATGCTTGCTTTTGTAAAAATAAAAAATCTACCTATGAAGGTAACGTATTCAGCCTCACAGCCCAACAGCCAATGTCCTTCGTTCTTTCGTTTTCCTTTCTAGGACATTGATCTTCAGTGTATTTCCGTGGGTTTTATGGGAAGCACTGCCTCAGTCGTTCCTTTTCTTTCTTATATATAGACCCAAGCTACTTGCCTGAAAGTCACCATACTCATCCCTACCACCAATATCCTGAGATTCTCTTCAACTTTGAATGTACCGGCAACCCTAGGAAAAAGCCAACCAAATCCATCATTTTAAGCTCGATATCGGATCAGCAGTGCTAAAAATCCCTCTTAAATTGGGATCTGTTGTTTGAAAAGCCAAATACCTGCAATCTCTGGTCCCTCACAGCGCTTCTTCCGACCCATTGAAGTCGCTGCATTTAGTCGACTCGACGGAAACTCTTCTAAGCACTTCTAAAACACTTTTACAAATCCCATGGATCCCGATATGTACTTTGCACAGATTGTTCAAGAGGCACCGACGTCTTGCTTCACACCCGATAACTATATATCCGACCCAAGGGAATCACCCATCAGTGATACCCTAAGCTGCTTTTATGATGACCCGAAAGCGCCAAGTGATCCAAATCCTCAATCTTATTTCTCGGCCAATGATATCATTCCTCCAAAAGCCATGACCTCTATGCAGCTATATCAGACCTACCCGTCTTGCGATCCGGTCATGGACCAAAATTTCCAAGACATGTCATGTTACTACGACACACAACAAATGAACGACTGGTTTCTGGGGAGTGAATCCGCCGACAGCCTCTACGAATCCATCACCTGCGACCCCGCCGGCCCCACGTTCGACCTTGTCCCGACAATGATAGGTCAAGAAATACATCTTGGCTTTGACGGGAACACAATCGGCCACACGCCACAATGCTTATCTCCACCTCCTATGCACTTCGCATACGACAGCTCCCTCGCTCCACCCACCCCAGCAGCATCATCCTTCGACACATCAACGAGCAGCATCTCATCACCCGCGGCTCTCTCTAATGTCGAGGTCTCTTCACCCCCCGTCTCCGCCTTCAACCAAGCCCACCTCGAGCAATATGGCATTCTCGACGGTGATGGGCTCTGGCGTTGCGGTCACCCGGGGTGCACCTCGGAGGCTCGCTTCCGGAGAGGTTGTGACCTACGGAAACATTTCAACAGACACCGCAAGCATTGGCCGTGTCGGCATAATGGTTGTTCGAAATCCCAACAGGGCAGCTTTTCGAGCAAAAAGGACCGCAATCGTCATGAGGGTATGCACAATCCTAGCATTGTTTGCGAGTATGATGGATGTGAGCGGGTATTTAGTCGTGTTGATAATATGAAAGATCATGTGCGGCGGGTTCATCGGCGCATTGGGAAGAACCGATGGAGTTAGGTATAATTGCATGTATTTACGTATGTATAACTATGTGTGACGCGGTTCTTTTCAATTCTTTTCCGTATTGCTTTAATCTGTTGTTTCAGGGACATGGTTTTGTCAGTAAAGAGGCAATTTCTATATGCAGCATACGAAATGGTGGGGGTGTTGTATGAAGAGGAAGAAGAGAGAAAAAGCAAAAAGATACTTTGTTTCCCTCGGGTGCTGTCTACTTCAAGGCTGGCAAAGCTTAGTCAAAAGAAAGGCAAGCGCAAGGGTACCAATTAGGAAGCACCTCTCCTCCTCACCCTTCTAGTCATCGCCCTAAGGTCTGGCATTTTCTTATTGTAACCCTAATGATGGGAAAGAAGACCTCCTAATCATTCGCAACTTGCACACAGCAGGAGACCTCTAGGTCATCCACTGCACCTATTTTTCTGGGCCAGTTGGTCTGAGAAGAAGTAGATAAAAGCATGTATTGCTGGCAGGTGGGTTTCCTGGCTTCAGTACTAATAGTCCAGTTCTGCTGCTTTCGCAAGGGCTTTACAGCTAGTTAAAAAGCCCCAGGCTCGGGCACAGTTGAACTCATAAGTTTCTTTTGCATATGGCAGACTATCTGTCCCACAACCGTCCTTCAACATGATGGTATCGAATCCTTGGGCATGGGCGTCTTGTAGAGTAGCGCCCACACACTGATCCGTGTTAACACCCGAGAACAGCAGGGTGCGGATTCCTTCCTTCTTCAGATACTCCCCGAAAGCAGATTTCTCGTTCCAGAGACCAGAGTTGCGATTTTTATGAATCCAAACGTCTGGACGGGCCGCATTCTTGCCCTGTTCATACGCGCCGGCCAAGGGTCCATGCAGGGCAGTATTCCAGGTTCCCCTCATCATCACCCGACCAGCGTCGACCTGAGTACCATCCTCCAAGACGATTTCTCCAAGTTCCATGCCTAGCAATTTGATGAGGTTCGGTCGTTCGCCGCATTTGAGGAAGTTTGCGGGGTCATTGGGATCGCCATGTCGGTCTCCAAGCCCATAGTCGACCTTTTCCGTGTTGGCATCGAAGGCAAACACACGAACTTCGGCCGGTGGCATGCTGACCAGATCATCCTCGGTGAGGCCCCAGTTGAGCCAGATGACCTGGAGACCAAGCTTACGCGCGGCCGGTATGGCGTATTGGAGAATCGCGTCCTGGGCTTCATACATAGGGGGAGCAGACGGCGGATCAAGTGCTTTGTTCAAACCGATGTTCTGCGTGTCAATGATCACCAACGCCGTCTTGGTTGGGTCGATTTTGATGTTGACGAGTTCGCAATCGAGGTGGACGCCGCTCTTTAGCATGTTCGAGTTTGGGTCTTCTGGGTGTGTCAGGTCCCAGCCATCAGGAGACCAAATCCAAGTGTTTCCTTCTTTTCCAACGAGAATCCTCTGGCGAGGAGGATTCTTGAGGGAGTTCTCATCGAGAGTGTTGGTCATTATGGTGGCCATTTTCACTGATAAATAGTATTGGGCTAATATATTCGTCGATATTCGTCGGCGGCGGTAGTATAGCTTTCGTTCTTCCAGACCCGGGGACTGGCATGGAGACGCTACCTAGAAAGTAGAAGAGAATACCCCCTCCAAGGCTGTGTCCAACAATCAAACTGACATACATATGTAGGTACTCCGTACAACATGCTATGATTGGTAGATGGTCTTTCTTTGAGAGGTCTTTCTTTGAGATATTCCCTACATACCTAGGCTTATCTCGGTCTACGAGTCATTCCCGCCACGCCACCTCATAGATTTGTACGATAAAATAAACGATCTGACAGCTTCACAGCCCGTTCTAACCTACGGAGTAGTAGATAAAGAGATCATTTCGGGTGGATCCCTGACAAGTCAGTTCCAATACTCCATTCCAACAAAGGAATATTGCGCCCAAATGTGCAGTGTAGTAAAAAAGAATCCCCAAAATCTCGGACACCGCTAGACCATATCCAACCGGAACTGCATTGATGGGTACAGGGATCTCAATAAAACCAAAGTACTATTTTCTTTTTTGGGAGGGCGGGAGGATTCGATTAATTTATAAAATAATCTTTGCATCGCACTACGGGTGAAAACAAATATAACGTCCAGCCTACTCCCCATACCTATTTCCACTGCCCCAAGAATCTTCTCCCTCAGCGACTACCATGAGACTTGGTTCCTACACCCTGATTGGTCCTCCTTGCGTCGTTGTGGTTTTCAAGCCGGCCACGCAGCCGTCATGAGCTTCGTCGATCAGAAGGATGCTAAGACGAGATTCGATAAGTGTCCGCGTATGCTGCTCGTCCAGGCTCTCGAGCGACTTAGGAAGGAATGGGGTGCAAATGTCCTAATAGGCTTCGAGATCGAGTTTGTGCTGTTAGACGGCTCAAATAACGTTATTGAGCCGCTAGATCGGCTGAACGGCTACTCGAGACCGGCTGGACTACGCGGAGAAACGCTGGACCTAGTTGAAGAGATCGTTGACGCCCTCGAGCAGTCTTCTATCAAAACCCACCACTTCCACGCGGAAGTCCAGGATCAGTTGGAGATTGCTCTTGCCCCCGAACCGGCATTAGAAGCCATCGATTCTCTTGTTCTAGCACAAGAAGCTATTCGCGGAGTATGCATACGTCGGGATATTAAGGCGACCATGACCCCGAAACCCACACTATCTGGACCATCAAGCGGCCTACACCTACATCTTTCCCTTGATAGGCTCGAACATACATCGGCAGATAATTTCCTTGCCGGGGTCCTTAACCATATAGGTTCGCTCTGTGCCTTTGGAATGGCAAACTACGACGGCTACGTCCGCTCCACCGGCGATGCTGCGGGCGCATGGATTAGATTCGGCACCGATAACCGTGACTTCCCGGTCCGAAAAATCGATGACTAGCATTGGGAGTTCCGTATGATGGACAGCACCGCAAATCCCTACTTATTCACCGCGGCTCTTCTGCTTGCCGCTTTAGATGGGCTTGAAAAGAAGACGGAGTTACTTTGGAAGGATTGCAAGTTCTTCCCACGCTTAATGGACGAGAGCATTCGGGTCCAGTATGGGATGGATAAGGGTATGCCAGGTACATTCAAAGAGGCGTTGGATTGCTTGAAGATGGATTTTGCTGTGAAAACTTGGATGGCGGAGGACTTACTTAAGTGGTTCATCTCCGTCAAGGATAAAGAGGTAGAGGAGTTCAGGAAGATGACCGACGAACAGAGGCGGTTTCGCTTCTTGGATTACTTTTGAAGCACATCTTAAAATGGGCTCATATCGATAGATCCGATGAAGATGGCAGGAATTGCACAAGCAGTCAATCTGGTTCCATGAATAAATCGCAAACAGTCTATCGCAGTAACTCTTTCTAGTCAACAGCTAGTCCTGACACAGTACCCTTGAATATAACAAACCCCACCTGGGCAATTAATGGGACTATTTCCGGCATCCATATTGGTTTACCGTGTTTCTTAGGTGTTGTGAAATGTTTCTTTGTTTCTTTCAACTTAATACATAGCCTCAATACCCTGCCAAGCTGAACGCATTCCGAAAGTGCGGCCAAAATAGAATACAAATTTACGACGTACTATAAAAATTGTGATTTAACGCATCTTGAAAGCCACTTTAACTTTTGGCTCAAAGATGTTCCACACATTAACGAAAGTGATATTGTGCCTTATATATAACCGAGAAAAGTCCTTCCCTTATGCCCATGAAGTAACCACACAGATGGCGAGGTGTAAGTTCATCCTATCGCTGGTATAACGATACCCCCAAGCGTCCTGACAGAGGATACAGATTGACTGGCAGGCCTTGTTCTATTATAGCAGTATGAGTCTCTTTTCTTACTCTCATGGGAACACTTGATGATATAACAACTTACACGAACGTCAGATCCTAAGACGAAACGGAGCCGTAGGCATGGATGTCACGATCAAATTTCAGGCACGCGCCCTTCTTGAAGGAACCGTCTCCCCCATCCGCCCACCAGGCATACCTTGCGCTCACAGCAGTACCGCATCCGTTGTTGGTGAAAAAGGTGGCTTTCTGGTGACGACCTCCGTACGTTTCGACTCGAATGGATTTGGTCGCAAAGATGTTGGTATCTCTGCATGTGTTGTCCCACACATTGACTCTCTTGGACTCGCCAGAGCAGTCGTCGTTCCGATAGGCGGTGATCACGTATGAAAGAGCCCCGGGGCTAAGGCAGAAGAGTGCGAGGGTCTTTCCAAGATGCATGGTTGCTTGAGAAAGTGGAATTGATAGTAGGGTGGAGATTTCTCGTAGGATATGAGTATTGAATGCGAACAAAGCTGATGTCTGGGTTCTATAGACGTGTCGTGAGACCCTTTTTATATCCAAAGACTATACCTCGCCAAGAGTATAGAAACTTGGGGTGGTGAAGTTTTACTATTTTCAGACCCCAACAACCACATCACAGCCATCCTTGGCTTTGAACTCCTAGTCGTTCAATCCATGCCAAGTTGGAGATATTGGGATGTAGTCTGCTTGCCTTCTTGCGATCTGTAGATGTGATAGGCGAAAGGGGAAGTTAGGCGTACCCTACAGCTGAGTGTTTTTCCTAAAGGAGAATCATGTTGCGCCTGGTTGTTTAGTCGATGCAAAGCTGAGAATGCCAGGCTGCATTGTGCCGATCTTATGTCAATCTTATGTCGATCTGCAGATGCGATAGGCTGGGCATCCCATTATACTTCCCCGCGACCCGCTAGGAGCCTTCACGACCCTCGAATCGGCCCTCAAATTGGGCACCATCGTTGACAGCATGCTGCACCTCGACAATGGCACCGTCGCGAGTGAGGTACTTGTGTGGGAATGTCGCAAATCTGACAGGGTTCAATCTTTTTCTGTCAGCTTAGGGAAATCTTGGAGATGAAGGCATAGACAAGACAAATTATATGGGCGAATTTCGTCGCATCCATCCGAGGTTGAAACCCACATTCGCCTTGCCTACAATAAAGGACCATATATTGGCAGGATGAGCTCAATAGTTAAAATAAGGGGCTTAATATCATAACACTCCGATGTAGTGTAGGGGTTATCACTGTGCTCTTTCACAGCACTAACGGGGGTTCGAATCCCCCCATCGGAGAATTTCTTTTTTTAATTCTCATTTTCATAACATATTTTTGATATTCATTTTCATTTACTTGTTTGCATCAATAGTTGTTGTAGCTATGGGAGCAAGGTGCTTTTTTTATACTTTGAATCTGGCAAACAAACGTTCAGTACTAGCAAACAATGGGCATCTTGACGATAGCACCTAACTTGTATGGTGGATGATCACTTACTTTGTTGAGAAGACGCTTTGAGACGCCACGCACAACAGCACACATGGTATTCATTTTTAAAGGTGAAAGTAACGAAATGGATTTAACGTGGGGAGGGGGTGGTATAGGTAAATAGCTATAATATCTTCGATTACGGTGTCTTGTTTTCTCGTATATATTCTACAAGGCAACTATATGTTGTCGCCGAAGACGGTTGTCGCCAAAGAACATCACCAAAGATGGAACGAGGTGTACACGCTCTATGGGTAAGACTTCAACCATTGAACCCCGAGGGTACCTTCTTTCCGCCCATGGAGGCGATATTGCTTATGGGGAGATAGCCCGTACTCATGACCACCGACGTTGAGCTGATAAAACCTGGTATGTATCCAAAAAAAAAAAAAAAAAGAAGAAGAAGCAGAGCATCGGGAAGTGGCATCAAACCAGTGGGAAGGGAGCGTAATTAATGATTATGCCCTCCACATGGATTTTTGTGGAACCGACATAGGCTGGATATATATATGCCTTGATCCTCAGTACCTCTATTTGGTTCATAACATATTCTTCAACTGCTCATATTCACCATAGTTAAAATATCAACCATTTAGTTATTTAGATTAGAATGACACTTATCTTGCTACGTACAACCCTGTCACTATTCTCTTTTAGATTGTGGTGTTCTAACAAAATATATAATTACCTGGAAGTTCAACTACGACAGCAAGAACACTTACCAGCAGAAGAACAGGATAAGTTTCCCTCGATCTCTGGAAAACGTATCGCATTCCGATGTAGTGTAGGGGTTATCACTGTGCTCTTTCAAGTTCCTCTTTGGGACATTGAACAGCACTAACGGGGGTTCGAATCCCCCCATCGGAGTTTCTTTTTTTCCCTTTTTTCCCCTCAATTTACGATGCGGCAGCGATATAGTTAGTCTCGTATAAGAATAATGAGTCCATTTTTTTTTTTACGTATAGAGTTAGTTATATATAGCCCTAAATAAACCCCTTGATGCATGCTTCCCCTCCCGGGTCTTTTTTAAACTTGAACAGCCTCTCGGCTAGGACTCATTAAATTGCTTCGAAAGTATCCCCAATATTGCAGCGCTTTTTCCCATCGACCGCACCGGATATTCCTCCGCATCGGTATAAGCACTAATGCCCCCCTATCTAAGTAGTTTTGAAGATATTCAGCCTAAACAAAGCAACCCGAGAATCGAATCTATTAAACCCAGCCCTGAAGACACCTATCACAACAGGAAACGATCGACATACTAGTCACCCTTGAAGACCCATGCAATTTTATGCGCATTAGCCTATCCGAGACTTTGTCCATTCCCATGTTCAATGATTGGCAAATTGCCAGTCGCATAACCATATCCGGGGAAATTTGTCCACTAATAGAAAGAGCACTTTGTTCAGGTAAACGCTTGGCTTGTATACTGACGGCAAATTACCGTGTCGAATCTGGCCACCTGCGCTTCATGGAGTCTGCAGGACAGGCAACAACTTGGACAGATGTAACCTCGATATATTAGCCCTCGGAATTTTCCGTATATGATCCTGGACCAACGAGCAAGCAAGTTGAGATAGCATGACATCCGACAAAGACACAGGATTGTAGGGCTGTCGTCAGGTACCACATGCAACCGCCAGGATGCAGGGGAGCACCCTCATTTTTCCGTTCTGTAAAATTATATCCCTCCCATTCGCCAATATTTTGTACAAGAGGTCACATTGGAGCTACATTGTTTACGCGCCGCCTTTTGGACATTCGATTCGCGAAACAGGCCGCGGCACATCCGGCATCGGAATCTTGAAACACCGGCTCTGTCGTACTGCCAGGGTCTAGTGTTTCTCCTTGAAGTATTCTCAATACTACTGGTGAACCCCGCAATACGATCCACAGTGATAGCCAAGACCTAGTATGTTTCCTCCATCTTACCTTCTTTACTTCCGAGACTCCGGGTTGGGCAATCCGTCTAATATCATGTGCCACATCTCCACAAATCAGACCATCGCGCTGTTGATCTATTGTGCTTAGTTTCTGTCTTATTCCAGAGTGAGATGCCCAAGGAAATGCGAGAGGTCATGATCTATGCAGAGGCTTAGTTTATGCTCGATGGTAACATTTGCGATAGCGACTAGTATGTATAGATAGAGCCTCGATTTCAAATTAATATGCCGCCAGCGAGACTAAGGATTGTTCCAAACGCTATATCAAGATAGGTGGTAACAAATATGCAATCATTAATGCTATACAGTTAATATTGCAAGGGAGTTAGTTATTCTGCCCTTTCACAATATCATGGTTTCGGACTGAAACGCTTTATGCCCGAAGGGTCTACAGAACAATCCTCCGTGTTTGGGCTTAACGCTCTGCAGAATATCCCACATTGTCTGACACCAAGAAAAGCCTTTCGGGGTTTTGATGTCAGTGGAGGACCTCGGGAGCGCTATGGCGCCCATTCCATCTAGCGGCGCTCTTGGCAGGCTTCAACCCCCTTCAACCCCACAAAGTGTCTCATAATCTTTTATTCTGTTGACCATAGGGAGTAGTTTAATCGTATAGCCAAATTTCTACTCAGAAAGTACCGGTCCTGACGTACTATAAATGAAAGATCGACAGGCAACATACCTCAAAGCGTCCTCGTTTGCAGTTATTACCCCTTGCACTATTATGTTCCCCGAATCTTATACATCGACAGAACTGGATCGGGGGATTCTCCGTCTTCACGGATGTTGAAACAATTAACCCATGTTTATCCACTCCAATATCAGTCAGGATCTTGATGTGCATCTCACCACAGTTATCCGGCGATGATCATTCCCTTCCTGATTCAGGCGCCGTCTCCACTCTCAAACCAATGTACCCACGACACCGGAGGTCACCCAGTATGGAAGTCGATACTAGATCCATGATTGTGGACTCTCTATCCGTACCAATTTGGCAACGGCATCAACGGTCCGTTGCACCGGTCATGCTATCCAAAAGGGACCCTAGTCAAGGTTTGCATGGCAATGACTTAGAGCAATCCCATGCGTAGGAAAAGATATATAAAGATCTATTCCCACTCCGAGATTATTTCTGTTCATCAACTGCAGGCCAGATAACAAGACAACAAGATAAGATTGCAAACCGACCCTTCTCATTCATCCGCAATGTATCAACGCGCACTCCTTTTCTCCGCCCTGGCGGCGGCAGCCCATGCTCAGCAGGTTGGCACATCGCAACCTGAGACCCATCCCTCTTTGACCTGGCAAAAGTGTACTGCCGAGGGCAGTTGCACTGACCAGAAGGGCTCTGTTGTCATTGATGCTAACTGGCGCTGGCTTCACTCTGTCGAGGGGTCCACCAACTGCTACACTGGAAACGAGGTAAGAAATTCCGAATAGAGAAGACGAGTGTTCACATTTGTTGACTTCTTTGATACCAGTGGGATGCGACTCTCTGCCCCGATGACGAGACTTGCGCCACAAACTGTGCTCTGGAGGGCGCTGACTACGCCGGCACCTACGGTGCGACCACCGATGGC
Organism: Penicillium sp. BW_162_3FA; assembly: GCA_008931945.1. NCBI lineage: Eukaryota > Fungi > Ascomycota > Eurotiomycetes > Eurotiales > Aspergillaceae > Penicillium > Penicillium sp. BW_162_3FA. The sequence goes on from MUGJ01000059.1 coordinate 275,585, forward strand.
AATGCCCTCACTTTGAGCTTTGTCACTGGAGCCAACATTGGCTCCCGTCTGTTTTTGATGGAGGACGATAGTACCTACCAGATCTTCAAGCTGAAGAACCAGGAGTTCACATTCGATGTGGACACTTCCGGTCTGCCCTGCGGACTCAATGGAGCTCTGTACTTTGTCTCCATGGATGCCGATGGTGGCCTGGCTAAGTACGATGGCAACAAGGCAGGTGCCAAGTACGGAACTGGTTACTGTGACTCTCAGTGCCCTCGTGATCTGAAGTTCATCAACGGCCAGGTGAGTTGTTATACCGGTCAAGTTCGAAAAGCTCGTGAGCAAAATGGCTAATGCGTGATACAGGCCAACGTGGACGACTGGGTGCCTTCCGAGAACGACAAGAACGCTGGTGTTGGCGGCCACGGATCTTGCTGCCCTGAGATGGATATCTGGGAAGCCAACAGCATTTCCACTGCCTACACTCCTCACCCTTGCGAGAGCCCCGAACAGACCATGTGTGAGGGCGACAAGTGTGGCGGAACTTACTCCTCCACTCGCTACGCAGGAACCTGCGATCCCGATGGATGTGACTTCAACTCCTTCCGTATGGGCAACGAGACCTTCTTCGGCCCTGGCAAGACCGTCGACACCAAGTCCAAGATGACCGTTGTTACTCAGTTCATCACCAGCGACGGCACCGACACCGGCACCCTCAGCGAGATCAAGCGCATCTACGTGCAGGACGGAAAGGTTATCGCCAACTCTGCCTCGGACGTCAGCGGTGTCACCGGAAACTCGGTCACCACGGACTTCTGCACAGCCCAGAAGAAAGCCTTCGGCGATGAGGATGTCTTCGCCCAGAAAGGTGGTCTGGCTGGCATGGGCGAGGGTTTGGACCAGGGAATGGTTTTGGTCATGAGCTTGTGGGATGACCACTATGCTAACATGCTCTGGTTGGATGGTGAGGTCTACCCCACTGATGCCTCTGCCTCTGATCCTGGTGCTGCTCGCGGTACATGCGCCACCACCTCCGGCGACCCAGCGACCATTGAGGGTGAGTCCGGCTCGGCCAAGGTGACCTACTCCAACATCAAGGTCGGTCCCATTGGCTCTACCTACGCTTCCTAAAGAGCCAAAACGATAGGTACTTGCTGAACTCAGCTACATCTGGAATGCGGGGGCTTCATGGTACATGAATCCTTGCGCCAGTGGCAGCAAATGCCCAATTTGGAAGAAAATGGTGAATGGTATATAAACCTCCTTTCGTTCATAGTTGTTTTTATTCTTGATTTTATTTGTCTCTTCTTTCTTAGGATTAGAGTGATTTACAGAATTGAATTGATGTCATTTTACCGATTTGAACCTAAATAAGTAAAAGAAGGCGGTCGGGGTATTCTCGGCGCGGCAGAAAAAAAACGGCCAGCTCCAAAGCTCCAGCTTTTTACGATTGATTCTCTTAATTCAATTCACACGAATTCAGATTCTTACTAGTCTCACTAGAAGCCTTCGGATTTTCTATTATCTCCGTCGCATTTCGCAACCATGTTCGACACGGTCTGCACGCTTCCGCTTTCCTCGGACCTGTTCGCTCAGGCTATCCACCCCGAGGAGCCCGTAGTCTCTGTCGGTCTGGCCTCGGGCCATGTCCAGACCTTCCGACTGCCTTCCTTAGAAGGAGAGGATGATGAAGATGCCGCACCAAATTCGTCGGCCCGCACCGGAAAGGGCCACATTGACACAATGTGGAGAACTCGGCGACACAAGGGTAGCTGTCGCACCCTAGGGTTCGGTACAGATGGAAAAACGCTCTACTCGGCTGGTACAGATGGTATGGTGAAGGCTGCAAGCACCGAGACTGGTCAAGTGCAAAACAAGATTGTGATTCCTCTTGAGAAGAATGGGTAAAGGGCCTCTCCAGAACATCAAGCGTTGCAATCCGGACTTTCGCATTTGACTGACCTGTCGTTTTTTGATCTCATATAGCTCCGTCGATGCGCCAACCATGATCCACGCCCTCTCTCCTCAAACTCTTCTTCTCGGTACCGACTCGAGCGCTCTGCACCTCTACGATCTCCGTATCCCATACTCCAAGGTGTCCGCGCGGCCTGAGCAGTCGCACCACCCCCACGACGACTACATCTCGTCTCTTACTCCTCTTCCGGCCTCCGAAACTAGCACCTCGGGCTTCAGCAAGCAGTGGGTTACCACTGGTGGAACAACTCTGGCCGTGACAGATCTCCGGAGGGGCGTTCTGGTGCGCAGCGAGAACCAGGAAGAAGAATTGGTTAGCTCCGTCTTCATGGGTGGTCTGCCTTCCAGCGGAACCAGTCGGGGCGAGAAGCTTATCGTTGGTGGAGCCAGCGGTATCGTCACTCTCTGGGAGAAGGGCGCGTGGGATGACCAGGATGAGCGGATCTACGTTGACCGCAATTCCGATGGCGGAGATTCCATCGAGACAATGGCAGTTGGACCTGACTACTTGGGCAAGGTGGTGGCCGCAGGCCTCTCAAGCGGAAAGGTCAAGTTCGTGCGCATCGGACCCAACCAAGTCGTTTCTGAGGTTGTGCACGATGAGATCGATGGTGTTGTGGGCTTGGGCTTTGATGTGGAGGGCCGTATGGTCTCTGGTGGTGGTCAAACTGTCAAGGTGTGGCACGAGGCTGAGGACAACGTCGGTGATGGATCTGGCGATGAAGACATGATGGACGATAGTGATGACGATAAAGATTCGGATGACAGCGATGCGGAACGTCGCGAGAATCCGAAGGACCGAAAGAAGCGCAAGAAGACCAAGGGCAAGGACCGCAGTGGTGGACAGCATGTCATGGCCTTCCACGACTTGGACTAATGTCTAAATACCCCATTATCTGATACCCACATCTGCAGATCAATTATTCAGCCCGAAAATAAGAAAAAAGTGTACATAGCGTTGGTGTTAGGGCTTCTAAGAGCCAATTGAAGGAAGAATATTTATTATCTCTATTGTTTCCCCCCTTACTTGGCTGTACTTTTGTTCCTAGGTCTACGGGTTGTTTTCCGGTGTTATTGTGGGAATTGTAAAAAGGATATCATTTCCTATAAGCTAGCCAATAGCAATATATAGTCCCAATGTTAGTAACGGGCTGAGAATCGTAGTATATATTGGGATATCGTTGACACATTGCTCTGTATAGCAGCTCGAAACCACTCCAACCATACAAAACATGTTTCATCCAGTAACACATACAACTCCAAAGAATGCACCAACAAATCATTCCTCAAGCAAGTCAGACCACTCCGGAATCTCCTTGATGAGTTTCCACATGTACTTCTCCAGCTTGACCGCACACTTAGCGTATACCGTTGTGGCGTCATTATACTGCTGGCAGTTACTGAAAATCAACTTGAGATCGTCGACAAGCTCTTTCGGAGCAGTGTAAAGCTCCAATCTTCCTTCGATAGTCGACAGATCCATTGGTGATGCAATGGTATTGTAATAATCAGGTATTTCGTCTTTGTCGACCGGATTGAGGAAGGGCCATGCTTGTTTATGGTTTTGGATTTCATTCATAAAACGTCGAAGTTCGTTGAAATGAGGTCCTTTGAAACGAGATCCGTGGCATGAGTCTCGCCCTAACTCGTCCATATCTGGAGACCAACCAGTTGCCCGGATGGCGGGGATAGAGAGTGGATCGAGTGGAACCACGACGCCGTCGTTAGCGTTAGCCCATTGCTGAGGCGGTAGATGAATTATATGATTTTTGCTCAAGGTGCGTATTTTGGCTAGCACGGATTCTTTCTGCTTGAGAAGCATTCGACCAACTTCGAGATACCGTATTCGGGCAAGCATAGAACATTGCATAAGTGTCCCTCCCTCGTAATCCTTAATACACCCCTTCCAGATAGACTTGTCGAGAGTGATCTCCTTAGTAAAACCTTGCTTTTGAAAATACCCGGTGGCATGATTATCGGCATAGGTCAGAAAATGCATCACAGGGGAAGTGGCTCTAATATAATCCTTGAGATGGGCCATAAGATGCGCTCCGTAGCCTTTCACCTGCTGATCAGACGAAACTGCACAAAAAACGATTTCGGCAAACTTGCGGTCTCGAAATTCTCGGATTGATATGCCACCAATGACCTCTAGAGGCATTTTGACGATAGCCATCGATAAATGAGTACGATCGTAGACAAGGCGTGCGATATAATCCTTAGGCATTTCCGGAAGTTGCCTTTGAAATATGCATTTGAGACCTGTAAGAATAATCGTACTCTCTCTGGAGCCATCATTGTTGACAACTCTGAACTCGATCTCGCCATTTCGTTCTTCCAAAACTGCAGGCTTTAGAATAGTTAGAAGGGGGTTTCTTTTTGATATTTAAGGGTCGTTGCTAGCATACCTTCTCTGGGAAAGGAACCCTCCCAGTTAGACCAGGAGTTTTGACACCCGGCTCTGTCAACCCACCATGAAAGCGTTTAGATCTTTTGCAATCGGGGGCAATACTTGGATCTTCACAGGCCGTGCGCTTCGCGACGAGGAGATTTGGCCCATTGTCGGCTGGGGATGATTGCGACTTCGTCTTGTCCATTTGGGTGTGTTGGCGAATTGGAACTTGCGATGGATAGTGTGCAAACTAGCGTATGTGAACCTCGGGCTCTCTGAAATGATGTTCTTCCCTCGATAATATAAATGCCGAGTTAAGTAAAATCCGAGGTCAGAGGTCCATTCCGCGTAGGACCCGGCGGTCAATGCTCATTGGGGCGCCCCTTGTTTTCGCTTATATAAACACTGACTGGTTCCAGCCCTGGAGGTTTCCTGGAAGGGTTGAGATCTACTGTATGTAGAATTTTTCTAGGGAAGACACGTAAAAGATGATAAGAGAAAAAGAAGACCATGCATTCACCTGAGAAGTATAGTGAGCGCACGGACCGGATAGAGAAGAAGAAGAGAGGAGACGAGTGGAGCGCGAGAGATCTACCAGCCGCAGTGATGTGCACATCTGGACGATCCCTTCACCTTTAGCGTCGTCTTCAACAGGAATCTGATTATTGCAAGCTCCTTGTGTGTAAATGTAGATCGCACTCAACATCCACTATGATCCGAGGGAAGATGGCTTGCTATGTGTAACTATCTACTCAATGTGTCTGTGTTGGCTTGGGAATCTATAAGATGCGTAATAGAGAAATAATCTAGTGTTGGAAGGTCTGAAATTGAAATATACATTATTAACTCTAGATAGATACCTATAAAACCCCGACGCCTTTCAAATCCCGATTTACCATGCCTCTGTTCCTTTTTTCACAGGCTGTTCACTCTGTGGTACGGTTCGAGTCTCATGGGTGATATCAATCTGATTCGAGACCACGATAGCACCCGAGACAGGGTTGCCAGGTATAGTTGTCGGATATGCCTTTAGGTTCTGCATCTTAACGTCTTCCATCATCCGTTCCTCGCTCTCGGTGAATGACATGCCGATGGTCATAGGATCCGAACTCGCAGGACCCTGACTTTTCCGACTGGCATAGTCACCCCCGCCACCAATACTCCGGAACCCACCCGAGGGCGATTTATGTGTCTTGTGAGATGACTGAAATTGGCTGCCGAAGATTTTGCTGAGCCAAATTCTGAAGAGGTGAAAGATCATGGGGAGATTGGTCGTGACGACTGCGACGAATGTTTCACGGGTGCCCCATTCATTGGCGAGTTGTGCGCCATCTTCAGGATCCTATGGAAAACGACCAATGAAGTTAGACAAATACCTTCGAGCGGGGGCAATGCGCATATATTGGAACTCACCACTAGGAGGAAAACACTCTTAATAGTGGCACAGACAAGAACAAAGACACCCGAGCTGAGGACGATAGTGGCTGCGATCTTCTTCAAAGGCTTCAGACTTGATTGCCAAAGCATTGGAATCGGGATGAATATGAGGTATGGATCGGTAATGAGGTTCGAGGCGAAGGTTACTGCGATGACCGGCGTGGAAATGGCTGGCTGGCACACGTCTAGGGGCATAGTTAGCAGATGTTGAGCGCTTAGGACAAGATGTGAGTCTCACTGCCAGGATCCGGATTGATCTGCCAATTTTTGTGGAATGGTCGGCATGCCGCAAAGATTGTGATGATACTTGCTAAAAAGCAGCCGATAACAAGGCCAAAACCAACATAAATGGGAATGTGATAACGCCGACCAAGGCCATCCTGTTGGGCGTTAGTCACTTGTTGCGAAACACCGTTGGAAATTATGGAGATCAATACCATCAGTCGAACGTAGAATGCCAGCATGGACAGTTTGAGTGAATTAATCAATGCCGAATAAGTACTCCAGCCCGCGATTTGAATCTTGGAGCCAATCACTCTAATCAAATGGTTGGTGATCGCATTCAAATTTGGTCTTCGGTTGACAATTTAGGGAGACATACCTGGCTCTGTAAGCTGGGTTGTCGGGCGATAGTGCCTCGCGCTGAGCGGTTGTCATACCGTTGTTGGCGAGGCCACCAGACACATTGCCCACACTATGTGCAAGTGATGCCTGTGCAGTATAGAGTATCTATATAGATTGCAAGTCAGCAACCAGTAGGACGACGTATGGTCAATTGGAGTTAATCACAATTGCAACCCATATAAGATAGTCATCGAGTCGTAAATTCCTCCATCCTCCGGTTTTGCTTCGAGCGTATGTTCTGAGAATTGTCACAGCAAGGGCAATTGCATATAACGTCCACAATTCAACTGTGGCCTTGTGTGCTTCGGACGCCGCATCTCGTACCTCCAAGCCAAATGCCATGGCGGTCGAGATTTGTGAAGAATAGCGGGGATCGGGGTTAGCGCAGTGAAGATTTGCGCATGAGAATGGAGAAGGGTAGATAGAAGAATATTATCTCCCCTGCACTAGCGCGGATCTTTCTTCATTCGCTGGATATGATATGATTTAACCCTAATGACAAGACACATTGATTGGAGAGCGCGAAGATACTGGTACAAGAGCGGGCGCTATCCTCTATCCAATTTTTCAATTCCGAGGTTATTTTCTATTAGACGAACCTTAGAAAAGGCCTGGGTCGTTCCGTTGATGAGAGCCTTGGAACCTTGGAACCAAATTCCTATCTCGGAAAGTTCCAACGTTGATCCAGATAGAGTTTTACTAAATTACCCAAAATTACCCAAATTAATCTGCATTTATGTGGAATCCATGGATTTCCACGTGTGCCCCGTGGATTCTTCAGCTGGCTCCAGCGTACCTACCTACGGTAGATTCCGGATTCGGCAAACATACCCGTTATGTTGTACAGTTTACTCAGTTTCCCACATGGCAAGAAGGACATTTGCCAGATAGAGACTATACATTGCCCCTAATGGAAGAAAAAAAAATTAAAAAATAAACTTTTTTTTTTAATCTAGAGAGAATCCAAATTGCACGATATATTAAGTGGAATCTCTTCAAATTAAATCCCGAAATGAAATACAAGACACATATGGAGTACGGAGTATGTACCTAGTTTGGGGATGCCCAGTAGCGAGCTAATAGTGGAACCTTCTCGAGGCACGATGGATGCGCAGTGGATGCGTCCCCACAGGTTTGGGGCCAAACCGGTATTCATGTCCAACCAAGATGCAGATAAGCACGTTCCATTTTGACGCTAGAGTGGAACTTAATAATTGTTCAGGTCAGATGGTTGCGCTTATTAGGGCTGCCTGCGGTGATTTAGGCAAACGGCGGATGTAACATACCCAATTAGACTAGCCCCTGCATTAGCGTGGTGCAGGGGAGAGGTCTGCCGGTGCACTTCTACGGAGTAATCTGGGAGAAACAAAAAATAAAGAAGGCATAGAACCGGACGATCAGGGAGTGCAAATATGGAACATGGGGAGATTCCCAACCAGTCGGACATATTGGGCCGTGCTACGAAACCGTGCATAAAAGGACCACTAGGGCGGTGTGGACTTCTTTGTTCGATAACTACTATGTTGTATGTTATTGAGGCTTTTCAAAAAGAATATCATTGTAATGCGATATTAAAGTCTATTAAAATGAGAAACCATCTAACCAAACTAACTCTAGGGTAGTTTTACAATTGCCGTAAACAATATGTAATAAATAGAGAGAACCGCACAATTAACAGGGATTCTTACCGAGGTGCAGCATAGCATACCCACTTTTTTTCCTGACGTCCTTTGACGAGAACGCAAGGGGCATTTGGTTTTTGCTTTTTTTTTTTGCCTTCACAAATTCAAGACATCCTTATTTTGCGGAATGTATCGTCTCAAGTTAGAGGTGATCACGGCCGTTGCGGCTTGGGCCTTTTCCGCAGCCTCTTTGACTTTCCCTAGCGGTATCGAGGGAGGCCTTTGCCCGCGAGGCGATGCTGACTTGGAGGCGCTTGGAAAGAAGCTTTCCAGCACTGCCAAGGTGTATTCTCCGGGGTCAACTGGGTTCACAGATGTCACAACGCGGTGGTCTGCTCTAGCTGAACCTAAGGTTAACATTGTCGTTGTGCCCGGCAATGAGAACGATGTTGTTGAGACGGTAGGTTATTGTTTTGTTTTCTATATATGTCAATGAGGCAAAGACAGATACTAATTGTGAGGCCGGTTTAGGTGAAATTCGCCAACAAGAAGGACCTGCCCTTCCTCACGTACAATGGTGTCCACGGAGCCCTCATTTCGCTGGGTAAGATGGACCATGGCGTCGGAATCTCGCTGAGCCAGTTGAGCAGCGTCAAAATCGCCCAAGATGGCAAGACAGCCACTATGGGTGGAGGAACCATGTCTAAGGTGGTCACCGACTCGCTTTGGGCCGCAGGAAAGCAGACAGTTACTGGAACCTGTGAATGTGTCAGTCTTCTCGGACCGGCCCTTGGCGGTGGACATGGATGGCTCCAGGGCCACCACGGACTCGTCTCTGACCAGTTCGTTTCTATGAATGTCGTTCTCGCCGACGGTACCTTGAAGACGATTGACGAGAGCTCCGACCTCTGGTGGGCGATGAAGGGTGCTGGACACAACTTCGGCATTGTGACTTCTCTCACCAGCAAGATCTATGATATCCAGCACCGTGACTGGGCTATCGAGACAATCTCTTTTAGTGGCGATAAGGTCGAGGCCGTCTACGAGGCTGCCAATGAATATCTTCTGAAGAATGGCACCCAGCCCGCAGATCTCATTAACTGGTCGTACTGGATGAACAACCCCGATGTTGACGCTACCAACCCCGTCATCGTATTCTACATCATCCAGGAGGGAGTGACGGCCGTCGACTCGATTTACACCAAGCCTTTCCACGACCTCGGACCACTTTCCGCTGTGCCCCAGGCAGGCACCTACAAGGACCTCGCTGCATGGACCGGCATTGCCCTCGACTCCCCGCCATGCCAAAATGCCGGGTACGCTAATCCCCGGTTCCCCATCTATCTCCAATCATACGACATTGCGGCCCAGAAGAAGGCATGGGACATCTACGCACCTGCCATCAGTGGATCCTCTGCCTACAACAACTCAATCCTCATGTTCGAGGGTTACTCCTTCGGAGGCGTCCACGCGATCCCTAGCAGCTCGAGTTCTTTCGCTTTCCGCAGCGAGAACCTCCTTGCCGCTCCTCTCATCAACTACCCGCCCGGCGATGCAACGGTTGCCGCAGGGGCGGTTGATCTGGGTAACAAGCTCCGCAACATCCTCTTTGAAGCCAGTGGCTTCGAGGACATCCGCGCATACGTCAACTATGCCTACGGAGACGAGACAACGAAGCAGCTGTATGGCGACAGTGAACAGCGCCTGGTGGCCTTGAAGAAGAAGTATGACCCGACTGGCAAGTTTAGCTTCTACGCACCCATCGCTTAGATCAATTGAGCAAGGGCTTGAAGATTTGTACGTATAACAATTTGTTCTAAGCACATGTGTGTACCACAAAGCATATTGAACTAGGATGGTTTGAATAATCTATAAATAATATGATCCAATTTACTTCTATGGGAGCTGGCTCTACGGCCAGTAACTGACCTCGGGTGTCATGGCACCTTACGGGTTGTATGTGCCGGAGGCATTATGTATCACTAGGCCCACGGAAATTTCCGTAAATTAATGCAATTTATTACAGTCTGAGCCTGAACTGAAATTCAAGCCTCTGAGTGCCCAGCTAATATATAAAAGCCCCACTCGGCAGTTTGGAGAAATCCATATCCGTCTACGAGTCCACCCGTGGACGGATGAGTATTTCCGTAGATCCTTCACTATAGTCGAAACATCCACACACAAGAGGGACCGAGTGTAGCCAAATAATACGCCAAATCGGCCATTAAGTATAAAAATCGCCGGCTTGCAATGGCTCGGAGAATCACCAGATTACAACTGCCGATAAAACCCCACGGCCCCACGGATGGGCATGACGTTCATCGACTGCGGCGGGGTGTGGGGTATGGACTATAAGATGACAAGCCTCGCTCTCAGCTGATTCAAACACAAAATGGATACCTTCGAGTACAATCCCAACCCCGGCCGTGTCGTCTTCGGCAGCGGCACGCTGCAAAAGCTCCCCGATGAGGTCTCCCGCCTGCAGGTGAAGGCCCCGCTGGTGCTCTCGACACCTCAGCAGGTCAGCCAAGCCGAGAGAGTTAAGGATGTGCTCAAGGGTCAAATCGCCGGTATTTTCAGCGAGGCGACTATGCATACTCCCACGAATGTCACAGACAAGGCCCTTGACTATGCCAAGGCCCAGGGAGCCGACTCTGTCATTTCTATTGGAGGCGGAAGCACCATCGGTCTCGGCAAGGCGATCAGTATTCGCACTGGACTGCCGCATATCTGTATTCCGACTACATATGCTGGTAGTGAAATGACCCCGATCCTCGGTGAGACTGCCGATGGATTGAAGAAGACTCGCTCGGACCCTAAAATCTTGCCCGGTACGGTCATTTACGACGTGGACCTCACAATGACCTTGCCGGCGGCTATGAGTGCTACTAGCGGTGTCAATGCAATTGCGCATGCTGGTAAATATACCTGATTAATCCGCGTCAACTTCCTATGCACAAATCTAATGCGATCTGGATAGTCGAGGCCCTTTACGCGCGGAATACTAACCCGATCATCAACATGATGGCGCTTGAGGGTATACGGGCACTTGCATCCTCTCTTCCCGAGATTGTCGAGAACCCATCTTCTCAATCTGCGCGATCCAAAGCCTTGTATGGTGCCTGGCTCTGTGGGACATGTTTAGGTAGCGTGGGCATGTCCATCCACCACAAGCTGTGCCACACACTTGGCGGCAGCTTCAATCTCCCTCACGCCGAAACCCACACCGCTGTCCTCCCTCATGCTATCTCCTACAATGCACCTAACATGCCTGAGGCTATGAAGCAGTTGGCCGACGCTCTGCCAGATAGCAATGGTGACGCGATCCACGGTTTGAACGTTCTCTTGACTAAGCTCAAGGTCAAGCGCGGCGTGAAGGATTTCGGCATGAAGGAAGAAGACATCGATAAAGCGGCTGATATTGCGCTATCCAATGCTTACTGGAATCCTCGCCCGATTGAACGCGCGCCGATCCGCGAATTGCTTCGCAGGGTTTGGGCAGGAGAGCCAGCACGAGCGGACTTGTAGATATCCTTTGCCTTTTTATGTCGACATGATGAAATGCATAACTAAATAACCCTGTGTCTGGTGAATTATTTGAGTCTATTTCCACCAAAATGTGATTATCAGGAAGTAGGTTTGTTCTGCCAATGGGCTCTGTTGTATTTTCCCGTTATCCATGGCGGGGTGAAGTGGGGGGATAAAAGTTTTTTCTCCAAAAACTTTTAGCAATTTCTCGTTCTTGGCTCAGCACCACACTTGCCCCTCTATCTTACAAAATGGGGTCTGAAATGAAGTCAGCCCCTGTGCTGTCGACTGCTGATGATCGTATTCTCGAAGAAACTACTCCAGTGGCGTCGCGAGATCCAGCGGCTCCAGTGTCAGACGATGAACTCTCCATTACTTACGATATCGAGCGCACATTAAAGGACATTCGGCAAGCACGGTATAAGCGCATTGCCCTCCAGTTCCCAGATGATATGCTTCCTGATGCCCCGCGAGTATTTCAGTTGCTCAGCCGGGGCCTGGAACGTGAGGAAGTCGGCACCAATGGCACACAGCCCTCGAACCAGACCGATGCTGGCCTCGCTCACTCGATAAATGAGCTCCAGGTGGAGGATAAAACGGAACAATACCCGCCTCGCTTGACAATTTTGGCCGATACATCTTACGGTACCTGTTGCGTCGACGAAGTGGCCGCGGAACATGTGGACGCAGACGTGGTTGTACATTACGGGAGGTCCTGTCTGTCACCGACAGCTCGGCTACCCGTGATTCATGTGTTCACGCATAAGAGTCTGCCTCTTGAGCCTGTGGTACGGGCGTTCAAGGCGACTTATCTTGACCCAACAACCAAGGTTATTATCGCAGCCGATGTTACCTACGCAGACCACGTTCCTACGGTATATACTCGCCTGGTGGAAGAGGGATATAGCAACATATATGCAACGGAGGTTGTTCATGAGCCTTCCTCGTCGATTCCCAATCGCACAGTCCCCGAGTCGGTTCAAGAGGCGCCTGAGACGCTGGCCGATTGGCAACTGTTTCACATCTCTGATCCGCCAACCGCTCTCATGATGACACTTGCGTCTCGTGTTGCCGCGATCCATATTTATCCCACCAATGACCTGTCCAATGAGAATGTCAAGCCATTGCCTGCTTCCACTGCTGCAGTTTTGCGACGCCGTTATGGTACTCTTGCCTCTCTGACGACCGTGCCTATTTGGGGTATTCTTATCAACACTTTGAGTGTCAAGAACTACCTGCATATTGTGGAACATGTCAAGGAGCGGATTGCCGAAGCAGGCAAGAAGAGCTACATGTTCGTGGTTGGTAAATTGAATGCTGCCAAGGTAGCCAATTTCAGTGAAATTGGTGGTTGGGTTGTCATTGGCTGCTGGGAAAGCTCTTTGGTGGATAGCAAGGATTTCTGGAAGCCAGTCATCACTCCCTTCGAATTAGAGCTGGCTTTGAAAGACGACTCAGACCGGGTGTGGACCGGAGCTTGGCAGAGTGATTTCCAGGCAGTTCTTGACGCACCACCTCAGGAGACCAATGGAAATGGAGATGAGCAGGGAACATCCAATAGCGCAACCGTGTCCGATGAGGACGACATGTCAGAACCCGAGTCGGCGCCGCCCGAGTTTGACTTTCGCACCGGTCGATACGTCTCACATTCCCGTCCCATGCGGGATCCCGCGCCGCGCGCTTCCCAGGTCGATGGATCATCTACCAGCGGGCCGTCTGCTGCTAGGGCACTGGCGCGACGAGCTAAGGGTGACTTGGCTATGATCGGCAATTCCGTCTCCCCAGGAGCAGAATACTTGCGATCGCAACGGACATGGAAGGGTCTGGGTAGTGACTTTGATATCCGATATGATGAGGAAGATTCGGAGGATAGTACCCTGGTCAAGGAAGGGCGCAAGGGTATTGCGAGGGGCTACACTGTAGGTGATGCAACCGACAAACATTAGTCCACATGGCCTAGCATAGAAACCATTTGCAATAGACGCAGCGATCAATGCATTTTATTTTCCTTTGCATAATGAAATCCAAGAACTGCGTAGCTACGCAGATCATCAAAATCCGGGGGTTTGATGGCCATCACATGACGCTGGTCTCTCCTCACGGGCGCATCCGGACATCACCTTGTCTTTACTCAGCTTTTGCATTTCTTCTCCCACTGGTTTTTTGCTCCTTTCATTACTTCAGAGTGATAGGGGCATAAGTAATACTTCTCTCTTTCTTTGCTCTTCCCTCTCTCTTTAGGAATTCGCCTCTTCCCCTCATTCTTATACCCCTCTCTTTCTCCCTTCCCCTTCTGATACCCCAATTCGTCAGCCCTTGCGACCCCATCTTTTCAATTATCGACTGTTTACCTTTAATGGCCTTGCATGGTGGCTTACCTCAGGGTGTGCTTGCCCCCTCGATTGTATCTTCAAGTTGTCTTATCATGTGCCGCGTCTCTACCCGCCGAGCTCGCGACCTCGCGCTACTTCGATCTTCGATCTAAGGACTGGCATCTTTTGCTCACCCAGGACTGATGACGAATCACGGTCTTGACACCATGGCTTGGGGGGACGTCGCTGGTGAGGACCCAGTGTCGCACCTGACAGTGCTGGAAAATGCCTTGCAACACTCCGTTACCTCAGAAGAACGAACCCTGTCCACCTTTGAGCGAGTGATAACAACAAATGCACCCATATTCGAGTCTCTTTTACTTCAGATCCCGACCGATACAATCATAAAGCTGTATCACACTTCAAGTTACCTCCGTACGTTCCTTCGATCATACCCGACCGCATGGAAGTCACTCTCGTTTCGCCTACAATTTCCTTCAAGCACTCTACCCAATACTCAAATCAATGACCCAAGCGGCCCTGACACAGCCCCGGCGCGTCAATCCCGACCATACGCCCTAGACATGTTCCTGATGAATGTGGTGATGCCATTCAGTAGGTGTTTGAAAAGCCTAGAACTGGATAACACGGCCATTTCGGGAGAGAACCTGACCTCGACCGTGTTACATTCACGTCGGGAGACGCTGGTCCATCTCTCTGTTCGGGGCTGCAAGAACGTCTCTTTAAAATATCACATTGTTCCTTTCTTGACCATGTTCGCGCTGCAATGTGACATTGACATGGGGGATAATACCAGCAGCGCTCCCGGGATGCAACGGCTCGCCCTCAAGAGTATCTACGCCTACCGATGTCGTCATCATCGAAGACGCCCTTATTTATCATCTTCATTGATGCGGAAGGACGCTGACGCGGAGTCGACCCATGAACTTGTCAATATCTGCCACAAGCTGGGCATCTGGACTGATACCGCTTGGTGCACCACACCTGCCGGTAGATGCGCTCGCAGAGCCGGTTACGTCAAATCGAGGTTCCCCCATGGGGCAGGGTCGCCGGAAGTCTGGGTAGTCTTTGATCGACTCTGGAGATCTAAAAATTGGATCGGCCCAACCGACTCTGAGACCCCCCAGCCACACGTATACGATGGAAAGCTATGGGAGAACCGTGACACTGGATTCTATGGCGAGGCATTAGGAACTGGTGAGGGTATCGACTGGGGTGAGGGGAAAATGACACCTGCCCATCTGCGCCGGAGTCACACTCAATTTGTCGACAAGATCCGCTGTGACAACTGCCTCGAGGATATCTCAGAACGATGTGAACATTGCAGTGTCCTCATGCACTGCGTCGGATGTCGTAAGACACTATGTGCGAGCTGTGCCCACGAACGGCCGTATCTTCACAGAAGTACACCATCTTCGTCTGAAAAAAACCAGAATGCACCGGATTCCTTCTGGTGGGCACCTGGGGCCACACACTCTCCGGGCTCAATGCAGGATCCTGTGAATATCCTGGCAAATCCCAATCAAGCCCAGGGTACAGGGATGGACCCACCGCCTATCCTCACTTTCCATTGGTGCTGCACCAAGCCTGACCTCTCTGGGGGAGGCGGGATTAGTATCGGACCTCGCAATGGTGAAGTGGACCAGGTACGAGCCGTACCTTTGCCTCGTGGCCAAGGTTGGGAGGACCTAGAGTACACCGTTAGTGAATGGAGCAAGACATTCCCTAAATATGCGTATGGAGATCCGAGCAAGCCGGACTACTCGCTTGAAACGGGTCATTTGGCGATGATGAAGTGGCTGCTAGGTCCTCCCAACCGGGAAGTTTCACCGTGCCCGCGTAACTTGTGCCAAGGATGTTACGACTCACCGCAGTGGAAGGTGCACTGCAAGAGCTGCTCCAAGCCTCTCTGCATTGAACATGACCTCCGTGGGCTTCGTTTAAGGATCTGCGGCTATCGAGATCTCGAGACAGAAAAGCAAACCATTCAAAATCGATTCGCTGCAAATCTTTCGGGATCCCTCATCTCTAGTCAACTTCCTGAATACGACTTACCATTCAGAACCCAACAGCTTCTTGACTCAACAAACAAAAGCTTCATTGACGATTCACGACAAGATAGCATGGACGAAGAAAATACACCCGAATCACATGTTGGTGATCAGTCGGCTCCTGTTTCCTTCTTCTCCAACCAACCATCTCGCTCATATTCGGCCCCTGCGTCTGACCATTCTTCCCCTCCCTCATCCTCATCCTCCACCTTCTTTGATTCGCCGACATTTGAAACCCCAAGATGGCAGGGTTGCCAATCCTTCTTCTGCCCGCCGGCTGATCCTATCACCGGAATCAGGGATGTCAGAGGCGGTATCCGAGACCCACGTCCCAGGTGTCCCAGCTATCTGCGAGAATGCAAAGGCTGCAAGGTGTATGTATGCGCGGACTGCATATATACCCACCCACCATGCAAATGCTCGTATTGCGAGGAGAACTACTTGTGCCCCAATTGCATGACAGACCGCCCTCGTGACAGCCTGTGCCGCCGTCGCCACGAGGAAAAGGCTCAGCGTGATCGCAAATGGAAAAAGGAAATGCAGGCGCTCGAAGCCATCCTGGAGCTCAAAGTGGCTAATGAGCTGGCCGAGTTTGCAGGCGAGTTCTTTGACCTCGTCGAGCGGCGCAATAGTCTGCCTTCGGGGGCTACGGTCCCTTTGGATGACGGGATCGCCGATCTTTTCGAAAGTGACATTGCAGCGGCGGAAACATCCGCCTCCCACTTCCAGCCTGATGACCTCGAGTGGTTCCTCGAGGAGTCTCATTAGTCCGGCGCGCTCACCGTCTCCATTTCGGACTCTCGGACTTACGTTGACTATCAAGATATTTTTCCAGACTTCTTCTTTTTTTTTTTTTTTTTTTTTTCAGTTTCTTCAGCGATCTCATATCCTGGCGTCATAGGGGAATCTATCTACTATGGAATATTATCGAAGCAATCTACCCCAAGGGGATCAATATCATGGTGTACTAATTCGGCGTTGTACCAAGCGAAATGGATCGGCGCATTGTGTACACCTTTTTTCGCTTCCACCCGACCCCTCTTCAAACCGGACTAAGGCTGCAGATGGAGGGCATGGGTTACACCATTTACCCGACCGTTCATCGGGAAGGGCTTACTGCGTTGACGACATAACTGGCCAATGGATGCAGGCACCAGTGCTAGACTTGACGATTTCTTTGTTCTTTTTTTCTTTTCGTTTATTTACCGGAGTGGATGGGCTGATGGATGGACTGTAGGAATGTGCACTAGTTAAATGGGCATATCCTAAAGAATCAGGTATTATCTTACCACTTGCTCTTCTATTTGACTCTTCATCCTTGTAGCCTTACACCAATAATCGTACCTCCCTGGGACTAGTTCCACATTGGACCCTTGTCTACTCCGTAGTCCAAGGTTGTATAAACAATAGCGCCACACCCAGCCCGGACAAACCATACTAGCCAGTCATAATGCACTACGGGCGTTGGAACAATACTCCATGCAGATAACGGACTAGTTATAATCTAAACACATTAAAGTATCGTCATCCGTCAGCTGGTGGGGGGATGAACAAGCATAGCCCCCGATCAAATGAGCGACCCCCACGATCAGATTACCCGAATCTAGCGCCCGAAGAACATCCCACTGCGGTTTCATCATCTGACGTGACCTTGACCAAAGCACCAAAAGTACCAAAGCGCCTCAGAACGTGTCGGCCCGTAGATGGGTAGAGGGTTGCGGTCAAGGACAACGGCCATGAACAACGGCCATGACACAGCGCTAGTGTGTGCATACCACGTGGATTGTCGCGATGCAACGTCTACGGCTCTGCACGTCCCGGGGCTCTTATCGGCGGTGAATCTGCTATTTGGGCCAATAGGGCCTTGAACCACTCCCGGTAGTGTTGGGCTCTACTTGGTACATACTCCGGTAGTGTGAGAGGGTTTCAGGCGGTCCGTGTGGCTCAGCCAGCCTGCTAGGGCTGGAGATGTTAGGTGCCTAGATATTTATATATATACGGAGTATGTTTATATATTTATATATTCTATTTTTACGGTCTGAGATGTGTTTCTGTTGCCTGTTTCTACTGAGAAAACACGTCGACTGGAAGAACTGGTGATAGTGGAGTATATACGGGGTTTTCGGCAGTCCGTTATAGATCGCAGTGCAAAGTATCAACTCGGGTGGATCGGACGATCACTGGGAACAATCCAGTTCTACCCGCTTCCCCGGTGCCCCTTTTTTCCCTTTTTTTATTCCTTTTTCATGGTTTTTATTCTTTTATTCGTTTATTCGGTTTTAAATATCCTGATTCTTATTCTTCCATGTGAGACGTATCGAACCATTTTCACCCCTTAAAAGAATCCCAAGATATCCGATCGGCTGGCGCGGATGTAGTTCCACCGTCCCCGATTGGGTGCGGGACAACTTCGGTACGCTGGAAGCCATCCTATTAGCCCTGACCAGACATAACAAGGCATATTTGGAATGATGCTATGGAGTACAGAAATGTAGGGAAAATAAGTACCATACGCTAGGTCCCGTTATATTCTGACATCATATCACTGTCAAGTTGATACTTTTCTCAAGGGGTAAAAAAAAAAAAAAAATAGACACCCAAAGGAGCGCTAACACCTGAACCCGTCACAATTGATCCTCACCAATAAGATACATTAGATATTTGCTATTCCCAGGCTAAGCGGTCCGATGTCCCGTTTGTCGATTTAGGCTCCAGAAGGGAAAGCCTAGGAAGATGTCGGTGAACGCGTTCCTCGACCTTTTAGACGCGTGACCGGTCGATTTCCGAAGCAAACATTATATTTTTTTTTGACAGGGATTTTGTTGGGATCATATATATATTTTTATTTTATTTTAAAGGAAAGGGACAGGGGTACTATTTTCTAGAAAATTTAATTAAAAAGTTTTTTAAAAACCGAATTTCTTAGTTATGTCGTTTATATAAAGCCTTTTGCTGTCGCACGTCTATTTGACTTTAATCAACTCCCGACTTCAACCCTTTTTGAGCCCCTGAGAACTATATCCATTCCATTCTCGGACTTTTTATACCCTTCACACACATTCATCATGGACAAAATCAAGACCCCCAAGGAGGACCCCCAAGAGAAGACAGAGTCCCAACCCATGACCGTTGAAGATTACCAAAAGAAATGGGATCAGATGCTCCAAGACACAGCAAAGCAGATCGACAAGATTCGAGGTGAGTTGATTTTCTGACATATGCAGAAGGAGAGAACTGACAGCTATCATAGAAAATGAGCTAGCAAGAAGGTCAAATAATAGTCATACCGAGCAGCGTTGATCTACGCCACATTTTATTGTTTGAAACCGTCTATGCAAGCTGTGGGTTTTATTGGAAAACCGAGCTTCTGGTGTTTTGCGTTTTCTTTTTTTTTTTTTTTTTGCTTTTTTTTTCTTCTCTCTCTACGACATGATGAGAGCATTGGGGATAGGATCAGATGGGTGTTATATTTTTTTGGGGAGTACATTATACCTGGAAGCTTCAGTCATTCGCTTTTTGTTTACAAGGCAACATACATGAGAATACAATTTTCCTTATATCCGTCTAGTCAGAGACGCTCTATGGGATGTAAGAAGAAGAAGAAAAAAAAAAGGAAAGAGAGAGCCTCAAGTGGGGGGGCAGTTACCCTCTGGGGTTTATTGGTTTATTGGGTTTACGATGGTATACCGACCTTGCACTACTGCATCGCCCAACTGCATTGTTAATCACTCCAATCACTCTCCAGATGTCTCATTTTCAGCTGCACGTCATGACCGCTAACGACCCGGTTGTCCAATCATCCCTGTAGGTTGTCCCAAAACGGTAGGAGACATACACTGACACTCGATGTTAGACCACTCGAGGTCGTCGCTCACAATGCCACCGTGATTGTAAGCGGTGTGCTTCTAGGAGCACTGCTTGCGTTTATTACTTTTCACTTGGGCTGGCTACGCCACCATGTCCATCTGAACGATCGATTGGTCAACGCCCTCTTCCCACTGGGGCCACAAGTCTTTTTCTTTACATTACCGTTGTGGTTTATTGTGACATTACCTTCTGCTGTGCGCTTTTCCGGTATGTATTTGACAGTGCCGTGGTGGTAACTAGGCTGACTTTAGTAGTACGCGCAGCGGAATACGTTACTGCGCTTTGTCAGTCATGGATGTCTCCATACGCAATCCCATTCCCGGCTCCGGAGTACAATATCGTTCTCGAGAGTACTGTTAAAATCGCTCCTCAAATGACCGAGACACCCACTTGAGATGTTGGATACAGATAACATTGGGAGGGGTGGACTTTGTGCTTGCAACTGTCACTGTACTCCTATTTCAGATTATGCAGTTAAACACCCCCCACGAAGCATCGTACGGAGTACAAGACCATTGTAGAGATATCGCGGTGTAGAGGCGATTAGGGTTGGCGGCAAAAGCGTCAATGGAGAAAAAGCCAAGGTCTCCACATCTTTCCTTTTTGGGATTTTACGTGGGCTCTCCTCACCTGGCCAACTAATTATTACTCCGGATACCTACAGTATACCTACAGTAATACCTACACCGTCTACCCAAACACCCCTTACTCTATCATTTCTATTTCTGATCTGCCGTCATGTCTGCCGATCTCGACCAAAACCCCTCCCCCGCCGACCTAGCCGAACGCGAACGCGAGAACAAAGAGCGGAAAGCCCGCGAGGATGCCGAACAGGCTCAGCTCCCTTACAAGTGGACACAGACTATTCGTGATGTGGATGTGACAGCACCAATTCCTGGTAATCTCAAGGGCCGCGACTTGGATGTGCTGTTGACCAAGAACAAAATCCGTGTTGCGATCAAGGGTCAAGAACCCCTCATCGAGGTATGTGTCGACTGTGTCCCCACCCCCCGGAGAATTACACCGTACACTCTAAATCAACACATCAACTCAAAACGCAACCTGCTAATGACCCCATTTTCCTATTCAGGGTGACCTCCCCCACCCGATTCTCGTCGATGAATCCTCTTGGACCCTCGAGACTACCCCCACCCCGCCCGGAAAGGAAATCAATATCCACCTCGATAAGGTGAACAAGGTCGAATGGTGGCCTCATGTCGTGACCACTGCTCCCAAAATCGATGTCACCAAGATTACGCCCGAGAACTCCAGTCTAGGCGATTTGGACGGCCAGACTCGCGCCATGGTCGAGAAGATGATGTATGATCAGCGGCAGAAGGAGATGGGTGGTCCCAGTAGTGACGAGCAGCGGAAGATGGATTTGCTGAAGAAGTTCCAGGCTGAGCATCCCGGTAAGTTGTTATTGTCTCTGTCATCTCTTGCTGGTCACTTCTTCGATCCCTGGAGACGACATCGGGAGTGCACTCTTTCGTTTGAATATGTTGCTAACCTGCGCTCTTGCAGAGATGGATTTCTCTAATGCCAAGATGGGCTAAACCCAAGATTAGTATTCAACGATACCTAACCACTTCTCTACGCAAAAGTTATTATCAATGTATGAAGTATGAGCTATGCGCATGGATGATCTTCGATGAGTGATGAATTGCATGGCGTTTCTCGAATCTAATTTCCAACACCTGGTATGGGTTCTACGGTTTATATATTCCTGGCAGTAGATGTTTTTTACTCAGTTTTCTGGTCAACTGCCCGTTGATTCTCTAGTCATTCTGCCAACGTTGGAAACTTGGGAATACGAGAATTACCATATCGGGAATAGCGCCCGGGCGTTCTAGTCGATCTTCCCTTCGCCTCCCCCGTATTCTTCGTCACCACTTGGCATCTCACTTTATTTGGACGAGCTAAGTGATCAGGCTGATTAGAACAAGCCGCAGTTCCACACACTTGAGCCTCCACTCATTGCCTTGCGCCCGATTTGGATATCAGCCGCAGAGCTATATCGAAACCCGATATCTCTATCCTTGAAACGCCCGGATTATTTGTATAATCCTCAGCGTATATCTGATTTAATAGACCATCGCCAAATAAATCCCCCGGCCAAATTTATATCCCGAAAAAAAACAAAAAAAAAACAATGGATGACGTGCAGTCTAAACCCCAAACCCGGCCACGCTCGTCTAGGCACGTGCAGGGACAGAATATGGTCTTTCGAATCCCAAACTACAAATCAAAGACTTCTCTAGACTGCGGGTCCGAACAGTCTGAGCAGGTCTATCATTCCCGTCGGTCTCATCGAAAATCCCGCGCCGGCTGTGTGAACTGTAAGCAACGAAGAGTCAAGGTACTTCCGACGCCCCCATTATCAACTATCAGCTGATAATGATCGATCAAGTGTGATGAAGCAAAACCACATTGTCTGCGATGTCAAAAACATGGCATCGAGTGTGATTACTTGAGCCAGCCAGCCCGACCTCAAAAGACCAATAACATCGTTTCCCAATTCATCAACACCAACCCCGACTTGATCTCGATTGATTCTCTAGCTCCTTCAATGTCCCTAATGATGGTCGCAGACAAGTTGACCGAATTACTGCATCCACCCTCTGCAACCGGTACCAAACTGCCGAGATTAACCCTGGAAGCATTGCATCATTTCCACAAAGGCCCAGCCTTTGCAACCGAGAGCCAAACATCTGTTCGAATCGTAATGGGTAAAATGGTCCAACTTGCCTTTGAAGTAAGCCTATTCATACTTCATCTATACCCACCATAGCTATACCTCAACAAACTTTACACACAGTCCCTATAACCCCCCTAATGGAACATGCAACATCAAAACTAACCCCAAACCACCACAGACCCCCTTCCTCATGCACGCCATAATAGGAGCAGCAACAACCCACCTCTGCACCCTCCTCCCAGAAAGCAAAGACTACCGCCTCGCAGAAGCCTACCACTGGCAACAAACAATAAACCAGTACTCGACAGAAGTCTCGAAAAAGATAACCCACTCAAACATGGACAAACTCTACTCCACCTGTCTAATGATCAGCATGCACTCCTTCTACCAAGAAACCTTCAACCCACGCACCTCCTTCATCTTCACAAAAGACCCAACCTCCCTAACCTGGCTCCGCCTCCAAACCGGTCTCCGCTACCTCCTCGAACGCACAACCCCCTGGCTCCCGCAGAGCATGTGGTGGACAGTATTCATGGAATCGCGGGATCCATCCCTAGACTACGAAGATAAGCGTCCCGGACGCGTGGATCTTGATCCGGATTTGGCGGATCTTTGTGGGATTGGAGATCAGACGACTATCGAGGAGAATCCGTATTTGTGGCCTTTGAGGATGCTTATGGTGTTGTTGCCGTTTGAGAGGGTTACGGGTAGTTCGAAGTTTTATAATACTTGGATGGGGAGGCTGGAGAATCCGTTTTATGAGTGTTTGCTGAGGAAGGAGACGCCGGCTTTGGTTTTGTTGGCTTGGTGGTTGGGGCTTATGTGTTATGTTGAGGAATGGTGGGTTGAGATGAGGGTTCGTTCGGAGTGTACGGCTATTTGTATGTTTTTGGAGGATAGTTGTGATCCGTTGGTTTTGAGGTTGTTGGAGTTTCCGGCGTCGTGTTGTGGGTATTTGCTTAGGCATGAACAGGAAAGGGCTAGGGTTCTTGAGTTAGATTGATGTTGGTTTTGGGTGATGTTGGTTTATTCGATTTGTTGCGTTGATACCCTTTTTTGTTGGTTGGTTGCCTACATGTATGTATGGATCTAGGTGTGTTTTATTGAGAGTTAGTAGCAATAAAGCTAGGTCTGGATCATTGATTCGACAAAGTGTCTATAATGCATTCGGTTTATCATAATTGTTACACTATTTATGCCTGCCAGGATGAGCGAGAACCAAGGTAACCGAAGATTTCGATACGGTGTTCTCCCTCATCCACGACAGACGAGTATGTGCAGGTCAATATTAGTATCCAAAGCTACCCAAGAGTAAATCCCTTTTGCCCAAGTCCCAGTCGTAAACATACCATCAGTATCCATAAATGATGTCGTCGCGTCATGTGCAATAAAACAATACGAAAAGAAAAAAGATAAGCAGAAAGGAGAGCGATGCAGCAACGATGTAAAAAGTAAAAGAAATCCACGATGGACGATTCCAGATCTGCCCAGACCAAAAGATCGATGTGGGAAAATATTAAACAGGCAGCTGATAAGCAAAAGGCAGCAAGCAAACGTTCTTTCCGTAATCATTAAACGAGGTTTTATCACCGGCTCTCCCAAGAGACTCGTCAATGACGACGAATAGACCGGTCATCCTCCTCAGAGTATGTAGGTCCAGTCCGTGAGCCGTCCATGCGAGCGGCAGGCGGCGGATTAATGATGACCGCCATAGCGGACGAGATGGACATGGACCGAGAGCGACTCAGCATTGCAGAGTGACGAGGAGAGTATGGCGGTGGTGGGGTGTCCCTCGTTGCGGTGGAGGTATTGCCGTAGCTGCTGGGAAATGAAACGGCCGATGAACTATCGGAGGTGAGATCTTCGTCGTAACGACTGGCGTTTTTTTCGTCATGGGGGTAGGAGTTCTGGGACTCGGAGGAAATAGCTGGGTCACGCATATGGGCTTCTAGAGTCTTCTCGTGGAGACTCATTGGACGGGCTGTGTACTGCGGGAGAGGGACCACGCTGGAATAGCCCCCATCCTCCGAGTCAGAGGGTGGAGGTCCGTGCCCATGGCCCCCGGTTGGGGGTGCTGAACGAATAAATTCGCCTTCCTCAGAGAGGGTAAACTGTCCTGTCTGGATGCCGTTGGGGTTTGATCTTTGGATCATCATCTCTGGGGATGAATGGGACTGCGGGGGTTTCTCGTCTTGGGTGAAGCACCCGCAGAGTGCCGAGAGGAACGACATGACTCAATGAGGTAGTTGTCTGTTTTCTAATTGACAGTATTGAAGCCAACAGTAATCTGATTATAGCGAGAGGAAGTTGGTCCGTGAGATCTGTAATAAGAAACAGTTCCAGCCAAGAACTATCGTATGAGCAGTTCGGCCGTTGAGCCTCAAACGCTGATCGTGGGCTGAACCCCACTTGCGTCGATAAACCCCGGACCTGAACCGGACAAACAGCGAGAATAAGAATCAAATATGAATCTCGATAGACATGCTCATACAGAGAGAGAAAAGAAGAAGATGAGGGGTGAAAGAAAGGCCAGATGAAAGCTGACCCGGACAAGGCACCCGCAGGCATCCAGATTTCCAGAAACTCTAATTGGCTCCCGATGAGACAGTATCGATGCCTGAGGCACTGTATTCTTCCAAGGACCTCGGGAAGAATCCCTGGTTATTAAAGCTCTGGAGGTTATATATAGTTTATGCTTTTTACCGCCTTTACTCCGTACATACATCTAAGAGGTCATGTCTTTTGGGATGACAAGGCCGCATAAACAGGCGACTATTCTTATTCCCTGCTTATACATAGAAACTATGCTGCCCAGCTGTGTTTTCTACTGCCTGCATATATGATTACCCAAGAAGACATCAACGAAGGATCCGGTCGAACATAACTGGGGATATAGTTAACCTAGCCCATCCGGACACAACGAAGATCACGGGGCAGCCTTGCTTCTGAGCTTTAGCAATGACATCGAGCATAAAGATGGCATGATTGGCTTAGAGGACCCAGGCATCATTCCCGCCACGGAGAATCAAAAGGGCGAGACCCAGTCAATGGCATTATCTTACCGATTTTGTTTCGTTATATCCACGTTCGTTATAACGGGGGTCTACTGTATTAGGTAGATGGCTTAAATTCTCCATGTTTAAAATTCATTTCCTTCCTTCCTTTTTTAAAGATGAAAAAAAGGAAGACGTGATTCCCAGCAGTACATTGCCAAGATGACCATCAGACCGCGAACTATGGTTCCAAGGGGAATCGAACTCAGGCCTGTGACTTGTTAAGAGCAACCTTGCAAGTTT